>JAZGTJ010009955.1:0-18720 GCA_036877575.1 Botia almorhae | reverse complement strand
CCCCTTTCTCACTCCCCGTCTCCTCTGGCGCAGCATCATTTTACGGAAATATTGTACTAAACGTTAAACGTAGTGACTGACAGAGAGGAAAAGAGATTATGAAACAGTTCCACAAAATATGGATATTTGTGTCAAGGTTAACATATTTTCTCTGTGTGTATGAGCTCCCTATCTAGAAAACAAGTTAGGTCAAAGTTAAATGCATTTTTCTGTTAATAAATTTGACATGGTTGTAAAAAAGATACAAACTATGTGAAAACATAAGTTCATGACAAACCGAGGTTTAAAGATCTTGCAAGGACTAAAAAACAATGACATCTGGTTAAAATCAGTTATCTAGAAACGCATTTTGAAATATTTCTTTATTTTCCAAAATCCTAAAAGTTTTGTCTATGTTTATTTCCAGGTTTAAATGAGTAAACCCTAAAATTCATGGTAAACTAATCAAACATGAAGGTTTTGTAAAAATAACAACAATGGCAGAATAAAATCGACTAGTCAGTCAAGAATATCAAAGTGTTTTTGCTGGGTGAATTTAGTCGTCTGATCACTGATCACTAAAGTCACTATTTTTAGTAATTTAATGCTAACCAACCAAAACACACATATACACACATTCATATTTTGTGCGTGTATACTCGACTTTAATAAGGGCAGGGCAATGAACTGTTTGTCTATTGCTTGTTGTGCGTCATTTTATTGTTGCACACAGGTTGCTAAAGCAGATGCGCTTATGTAGGGAAACCTCTGTCCATATTTTGTTTCATTGCTTAGTGGAAAAGAAATCCAACTTTGAGGCCTCGGCATGTTTTAATTTTCACAGTTTTTACCGTGCTACTATATTAAATCTTATCTCTATCATGTTTTAGGAGTTGTTACGGTCAGAAATGTTTGTCTTAGTAGAAATGAAAGCCATCTAAAATGCCATATCTACGCTGCGTTTCTATCAATCTAGAAATTTAAAGCAAACTACATGTTTCCACACTTGTGTTCCACTTGTCACCAGGGGCACCGCTAAGGGGGGGGGAAGTTAGGACAATTCTAAGGGCCCACGCCCTCTAGGGGCCCCCAGAGATCTGCTTTATTAGTAATAACACTACTAGGGGGGCCCAACCTCATATTTTGTCATAGGGCCCAAAATTGCGAGCGGCGCCCCTGCTTGTCACAAAACTGTCACTCACACAACAGTCTGATGTTGAAATTCTAAAGCATTTAAACTGTAAATGATTATGTAAACATTTAAAGTTATTTTCATCCAAGGCCTTTAATTTAGAAATACAGCATTAGTCTTGTCATTGTGTGAGTGTCAATACTACAGTGAGACTGGCCTGTGAAAACATGTAGTTTGCGTTTGTAAATATTATGGAGTTGTGTTTTGTAGCAACTGAAATAACTTTCTTTTTTCTTTGTGACTTCTCAGAAATCCCAAATGTCTTCACTATTGCACAATCATAACGTCACTACCACTCTGCAGGTATCTAGGTCATGGTCATAAAGGCCTTTCTAGAATATTCATTCAGCTGGGGTATTCCTTTTACTGTATCTGCTATTCCCTTGTTCTCTGCCTGATAGAGTTGGTCTGATGTGATTTCCACAGAAAACGCATGATTTGCCCTTAATTAAAGAGCTGAGGTAACTATGAACGATACCCGCGTTTGTTCATTCTGTCCTTCTCAAAATTTAAAACTCAATTTCTAGAAAACCCAGTGTAAATATGGCATTTTAGAGCTCTTCTTCTCTGGATTTTTTT
Source organism: Botia almorhae (assembly GCA_036877575.1). Classification (NCBI taxonomy): domain Eukaryota; kingdom Metazoa; phylum Chordata; class Actinopteri; order Cypriniformes; family Botiidae; genus Botia; species Botia almorhae. The sequence continues at coordinate 16,970 of JAZGTJ010009955.1, read as the reverse complement.
AACCAGATTTTTAGGTGCTTTATTGGGCTTCAGTTTCTTCTGAGCTGTAACTCCTCCTAAAACATGCTAGCAATAAGATTAAACATATTAGCAACTGCCCACTCTACCAAACATCCAGTACAACCCAGTAACATCCATGCAACTGTATTTTTACATATTTAGTTGTGTTTATTTTAGTTTAATAGTGAATGAGCATGAAATCTTTTTCACCAGAGAGTCAAGCTTTACTTTCATATCAATTGTGATGGGCAGCGCTATCGGAAGACTGCTTTAAATCACAATAATAAATAAATAAATTATAAACCTGTTTGTTTTCCTTCAAACATTTACATACATATAAAAACATCCAGAAATACACAACTGTCATTTCAGCAATATTTCAGAGGGGAAGTACTTTTTTACATATCGACTTAAAATTACAAAGGCACATAAATAAAAAAGATGTGAATAGATAAATAATTTAGAGTAAACCTGCAGTATTCCAGTGAGTATATTTTTGATTTCATGGTGACTCTAACATGTGACGTGAAGTAAAAATCACCTAAGTTGATAATGGATTTTACTTTTGGCATTGTATTAAATCATATTAGATTTTTTATTAATAAGCTGCATTACAGACTTAAAGGCAGAGTGAACAATTTCAAAATCCCACCCTCCCTTCAAAGCTCCAAAACCACGCCTCCTCCAACACCTGAAGGCTTACGTAGTTTGAGAAGCATGTAGGACACATCCTGCATTCAGACCGAATACAATGATTGGACGAATATTTTATGGTCCTGCGCCTTCCACAAAACATCTATATTTATAAATATATATATATATATATATTTATAGCACTTTACTTAGGGATTGCATTCAGGATGTAAAGAGACTTTTAACCAGCATAACAAGCTTTGGAAATATCGCAAATATCGAGTCGTAAGCGTTACTTTAACTAACCAATGAGAGGCGTAGTCCCGCCCTGTTCCGCAGGCTGCTTCCAAGTGTACTGAGGTTATAGCGAAGATATATGTTGGGTGTACTTGCTCATCAAACGCTTGGTTTGCGGATGACCAGCAGGTGGCAGCACTTCAGCGCGTGAGGAACACCGTGTCCTCCACGCAACAGTAAACAATGACATCGTCCTTTTAATCGAACAAACATGACAGAGCTCTTAACGTTTCTGTAGTAAACAACATTTAGAAATGGCTTATTCACCGTCGCCTAAAAAGGCTGTGCTGCCACGAGAGGTTTTTAAATGGCGGCAAGTCTTGATTGATCGTTTAACATGTGCGCAGGTGAGTAGAAAAGATAACGACACCTGTAACGACAGATCTTAATAGGTTTGTACTAGTTGCGCATAAAGATGGTGTCTATCGAATCCAGTGTTGTTGTAAGAGAACTGCAATTCAGTCACCATTTAATGACAATAAACCGTTACTAATTCGATGGGTTAACAACACGATAAACGTGGGTCAATAATAGTTTATTGATGTTTATGTAAAGCACTTTGAATTTCCTGCATGTGTATAAAAACGCATTACCCTGCCTTGATCTTTGAAAAGAGACTTTACCAATGGATACCTTGTGGCAGAAATATTAATTCCCAATAGATTTTAATATGGAGCATCACTGGTCACCAAGCAATCAAACTGGTCCCAGATTGAAAAAGTGAGTCGTCCCCACCCCCCCTGAAGTAGTTTACCATGTTGACATGAGTTTTTTTTGAGAGTTACTTTCTATAATAAACCTTTTGTTTTTAAAAAGTTTATTGTGAAGCAACACAAGAAGGAAGTTTGTTGAACGAAGTGTTAGATGGCACCATCCATCTAAGATTTGAGCTTCAGCTAAACATATAAAGACATGTAGATTTATTGTAAAATACGGTATTCCTCAAGCTCTCTAAATTGTTTTCTGTTTATTTCCAAGTACACATAGAAAAGTAATTCCTTAACATTAGCAGGCTGAAAAACATGCCCTGCACCAGAGTTTACACAATAATTCAAATCCTGCATACTGTTTAGGATGGACAGCCTAAATAGTATGAAAAATTAGAATTACTGTGTCTCAGCTAATGACATGTTCGAAACAAAATTCAAAAAGTGCCCTAGTGATAAATTATTTCCAGTGAATGTTTTAGATGTGTGTAACTGTGCATTCATTTTCACACTGCTCATAAATTTATATGTAATGAAAGCAGTTAAGATCAACTTTTCTCTTCTGCTTGTTTTATGTGTCCTGTAGGATCCAGACCATCCAGACGGTGGAGCAAGGCTTCACAGATAAGGCCTATTGGGAACAGGCACCCATGGTGGCTAAAGCCACAGACTCAGTGTCCATAAAAAACGACCTGTGCCTCAGTGAGATTATAGCCGAACCAAATTAATAGCCAACCAACATAAAGCACTGGACATACACAGACACATAGAACAGAGGAAAGGGGAACGGAACCAAGACCCAAGTGAGTCACTGCTCACCCTGACGTCACATGATGAATCCCTTCTGCTTGCTTTAGGATATTTGTGTCATGTAAAAAAATGTGGTATTGTAGAGTTCAAGCCATATTTTCAGTAAATAAATAAATGGATACATAGCTATTTAGCTAGATTGTATACATGAATCGTATGTACTTTATTGCGGTATATTGTGAATGGTGAGCATGAAGTATTTTTCCTTGCTGTTTGATTAAACAGATTCAATGTTAAGCCCACTCTTGGAGAACAGACTGTCAGATTGGCTCCACTGTTGGCCCACAAGAGCAAACCAGACCTTCAGATAAACTCCACTCATACCGCTTGTTAAGTGCCTGGCCATGTCTTACCAACAAGATGATGAGACGTGTAAGCCAACAGTCCTCATATTCAATTTTTTTTGTGTGTTTCTCAGACGGTGGAGTCACAGGTAAAATATTGTCTACATTTAATTACAAATCAATTGTTATTAAAAGAATTTAATACTAGTAACAGGAAGAGAGAGTTCAGCACAGGATTAATTTTTGTTTGTAATACACAAACATGCCAAACAAGCATATGCATAAGCGTGCAGACTGATTTTGTTTTTCATTTTTGAACAAAACACAAGTTTGTGTGCTAATTTATGTGTGTTCTATGTGTGTAAATCAAGTTCTAAAGCCTTGTTGTTTAGATTCCAGCCATTGTGCATGACTCTCATTATTTTTGGATTGCACATTCTCCAAAATTCTTGGAACATCATCAACACATTTCATCTAACTGTAGCTGGTATCATAAAAATGCTTGTTGGATTTACCAACTAACAGGGAATGTTCTCAGAACATTGGCTAATATTCTCTAAACGTTCTCTTAAAGTTATAAAAAACAATTCTTGCCCTAACATTTCTTGAATGTTTCTGTGATGTTATATATTGTATGTATCAAAAACGTTATTCTGACGTAGTTACAGAAATAGTTCATTCATTGCAGAATGAAAAAATCAATAGCCTTCCTGTAAACAAGCAAAAACATTAAAACAATGTCGTTATGTTGTTAACATTCCTAGAACTTTCAAAATAACCTTTTATACTTAATGAAAACATTGTGAAAATGTTCTTACAACCTAAAATTGTTAGTTGGGTGGTCTCTATCGAACTGCAGTAAATATTCGTAAGCATTTATCTGTTAACCCCAGCATCTTCCAGACCTATTGTTATCTGTGTATCAAGATGTCTGTCTTTTTTAAAATGAGGCAGACAAAATTCTCCTTTCCACTCTACCCGAGGCTCACTGCAAATTAGACTTCCATTTAGTAAACTCGCTGTGAGACAGACAGGGTTTAGGCAAGCTGCCCGAGTTCCTGTTTAGCCCCTTTGTCTCTCTTTAACCTTTCTCTCTTTTCTCCCTTAACACACACACACACACACACTGTTTTTTTCCTGTCTCTTTCCCTCACAGACAAACACTCACACGGTTGCTGCCACTGTCAATACGTAAAGAGTGTATCTGTTGTTACCATGCATCTCTTAGCCTCAATTCATAGCATAAGGTTGCCATGGATATCCAAAGCAAGGATACTGCTTTTCATGAATGTGCCCAGAAACTAACTTTCTAGACCTCCTACTCTCTCTCACGCTCTCTCTTTCACTCACCCTCCTCCCTATTAAACGCCTATGCTGTTTTTGGCCCAAAACGGACATTAAAAAAATGTAACAATAAAATACTGTGGTGTGTCCAATTAATTCGCTAAAATGACAATAATTTTTTGCGATCAACATCGTAAAAAAAGCGCAGCATGAACACTTTAAATATTCTTTATTTTAGCCTATTAAGAAAGCTTATGAAAACACTGCCAGAAAACACCATATCGGCCACAAGGTGACCGATATTTATGTAAAGCATTACGTCCCTATAGATACCCGTACAAAACACCGTGATATTTGATTTAATTAATTTGTTTTGTGCTCAGTGAGTGCACATATGTGTGCATGCGTTGCTTCATGGATGGGTTACATCTAAAGCCAGCCGGTTTCCATGGTAACAAGGCAACTAGAGCTACAATCGAACGGGATGTGGTAGCGCTCGCTGCAAGCATCTCAAAATACATGCACCCGGGCAGATTTGCGCCATGCATTCCACTGCCAACTAACTGCATGTAGACGGCTAGATGCCCTTGTAGAGGCTGCTAAGCCATCTGTTATGTGTTTTTTCATCTGGGCCTGCAGTGCATAACGGGGAGCGTATAAAAGTGTATGCGCGGTAAGGGAGGGGTGTTCAGACTCATGTGTTTAATCCAGACAGAAACATGATTAGCCAGAAGGGGGTTCGGGTGTCAAAGTATAGCTCATTAACTTTGGGTTTCCCCTCCAAAACCCACCCTGTTTTCACTGCCTGCTGTATGCATCACACATTGACACATGCACATACGAACAGCACACACTCTTGGCAACATGCACTAATGTCTCTCTTCCACCTCCTTCACAGAAAAGCAGCTACATCGGGAAGCAGGGCGTGGCTGCACGTGTGCCTGTGCATAGACCTGATGTGACAACCACAGAAATCATTATGCTTTCGGTAAATGCTCAATTATGTGATACATATTTTACATGAATGACATATTCTATAAAAATATAATCATGTACGCTTTTCTAAGTGACTAGAGGTCTGATGGGTTCATAAATAAATGACTATATGCTATGGAGATATATGTATTTAATAATAGCAAAATATGTACATTATTGATTTATTAATTATAATTAAATGAAAGAAATCTGAATCAATTCTCAGAATTCTTTGAGATGAAAATATGTGTCAAAATATCCAAGAATCATCAGATCATTTGACCAGGCCAATATATCATCTGTCTTTCATTACTTTTCACTGTAAAAAGGTGTGTGTTCCCAAAATAAGCCTATTCCCATAGAATGCCTTTCACCCTAATATAACCGGTATTATATGTATTTAGTGTCGATTGTTAGTCTGAATTTGGCCTTTTATGTCTGTGTGGTGATGCTGTGTTTGAAACAGAGCCTTTTATATGTAGGCACTCAGAACAGGAATGTTAAACATGGCATAGCAGTATCAACACATAAGGCAAATTGTTATTGTCAAGGGACAAACAATCTTTTTGTGGGGTAGATTAGGGGGCTGTTCACAAAGCATTCAAAACCAGCCAAAAAAAGTGCAGTACAATAGAATAGATTTCTTGAGACGTCATTTTTAGGTTTATACTACTTTTAACAGTTTAAATAAGTTGTGTGGCAGAGGAAAACCTAATGAGCACATTATCCAACAATTAACAAAGTGTGTCTCAAACAGTGTCTCATGTTAAGCTTTTAGTAGCAGCTGCACCCCAATAGCAGTCTGAATGTTATTATTAGATTGTAGGCCTCAGTGTTCCTATAGCTCAATTGGTAGGGCCTTGCGTTAGCAGCGCAAAGGTTGTGGGTTCAATTCCCAGGAGAACACATGTACTGATGAACTGTATGCTATAAATCCCCTGTAAGTCACTTTGGATAAAAATGTCTGTCAAATGCATAAATGTAAATTGTACATTTTATAGCTACAAAATAGAAATTGTAGCTATAAAAGCAGGACAGTCTTTGCAATAATTGTAGTTGAACTTAATTCTGGCTGTTGAGTTTAAATCTGTCTGTGTTTTAAACAGAATATATTTATTATAATAAATATATTTGTTGGCAGATCGTAGGCCATTAAAGTAATGGGGCCAGTTAAGCATTTTAAAACACATTATTAGCCTACTGCAACCCTAAATTTAAAAGACTGCAAGAATGGTTTTATGCTAATGCTTAATTAGAAGTAAATACACCAAATGATTATACTTGATGTCATACATAATTTTCTCAGAAGAGAACAGTGTTATATTTTGTGTGTATAACTATAAACTGTTCTTTATTGTAGTGTGGTTGTACAGCAGGTGCATGTGTAATGCTAAAAGTAAAAGCTGGCTAAATATTATCACAATAAAATCTGTTTTCTGAAAACATCTCAATAATAAGCATTAACCCACATTATTTTGAACTGCTTTTCCTAATTTATTGAGAGACTAATATTGATAAATTGTGTTGTTTGTACCAGTAGATTAATGTAGTTAATGAGGTCAGAGGCTTTTCTGTTTGAGCCAAATCATCTTCATTAGCATTGTAGATTATATTATCTCCATCCTTAATTGCAGGTTCACACAAATATTGTGTAGCTAAATAAATGTGTAAAACAGTCGTTTAAAATAAAATCTTACAGCCTTTTGATGGCTATTTTAATGTCACTTTCATAGGCAACACACACACATACAAAGTATCATGTGTGTGCACCATGTGATGTTAAATTAATCACATGCATGCATATTTCATCCATGCACAAAGCAGTGAAGCTGAACAAAACATAACCCACTCTTGTATTTTATGTTGGATCATATGTAATTTTATGTACCATTTGAATCAATAGTCAATAATCCTTACAACAATTACCACTGTCAGTTGTTGCATTTCTATAAATGTATTATTTTTTATTCTGAGTTTAATTCAGCAAAGCTCAACTGCGAGATAACCCAGAATTAACCATTCTTGTGTAGAGAAGGGGTGCAAAACACTGGGTTATATTGGCTTGGTGCTTGACTCCCCCAAAATCCCACCTCTCACTGTTTGCCCAGTGTGCTGATCCATGTTTTGGGTGGTTGCCATTGTTTTTGTTGTTGCACCTGAGGTTTGTTACCATTTTTACACATATATAAATATTGTAAGGTATAAAAAAGTCTAAATGTCTTGGCACACGCTGGTTTGCATAAGCCAGTATTAAGATGCCACACTAAAGCTTCTTGCGCAGAAGCGAGATCAGCTGGAAAAAATCAGTGTTGACAGCATATCTCCTCTGTGAGGAACAGGGCAGTAGCAGGAGCAGACGAGCGAGGAGAGGGAGGGGAGCGAGAGAGAGAGAGAGAGACTTGTGCACTCAGACCCAGCCTCAGCCTCTATTGTGGTAAGCAGGCAAGGGAAGGTGTTTAAGGAGCGGGCTTTAAACCCACAGGCGCAACGCTGGTCACTGCTGTGGAGACACCCGAAATTGGTGGACAAGGCAACATGGAGGAGGATATGGATGAAGGACAGCCCCAGAAGGGTAAAGGAATGCCTTTTTTCCTATCATTTTTCCATCCGTGTTTGTGGCTCTGTTGTTTATCTTTGTGCCTAATCCCTCAGTGTTTTCCATTGTCTCTGATCTCGAGGATTATACCGTGAGGTTATTAAAAACATCACAATATGGGTTATTATTTGTTTGCATGCAGGAAGCAGCATTTGCTGTCATATTTTCAATTCAAAATTTTCACGATTTCCCCAATGATGTATGCACGTATTGTGATGCAGTTAGTTTATTTTTGCTTTCAAACGTGTAGCAACTCAAATAGAAAAAAACATGTCTGAGCAAATATGACTACTGCCCAAATGCTTAAAAAATAGACTGATTTTACATTGGACAAGGATTGTGTAGAGGGGTGTGTGCAGGGGATGGAACCTGTGCAAGGATATGTTTGTGTGTGTGTTTGTGAACAATCAGAGGGGAACTGTTTTTGTTTGCCGCCCATTTCTGTCAGTCTGTCTGTGTGAGGCTCAGACAGACATAAGAGAGGCCACTTACGTGTGATAGGCATTTAGATATGCTTATGGGCATTTAAATCGTCAAATCTAATCCATAGTTATTTTTCCAAACCTCTTTTCTTTCCTTGGCTGTGTGGGGTTTGCCCCCTCATTCGTGTGCAGCAGCATTTGTTTGCTTTGTGTGTGAGAGGGAGTCTGCTATTTATAATTCCAGCTCTTGCCTGGGCTGTGGTTTCAAGCTCAGGGTGGAAATCATTATATACAACCTATTTTCACATTTTTTCCTACAATATTTAAAAATTTTTGCACATTTTTGCATAATTACATGGTAGTGGACTGAAAGAAAGTGCATAAAAAAATAAAAGATATAAAATGATCTTGGTTCTAGTCTTCAGAAATCTTCTCTCGTTCATCCACGATGGCTCTTTATTTTTAAGATTTCCCCTCCTCTCCTCTAAAGCAGATGAATGATATAAAGCTAGCAGCCATGTCAGGTTCTCTGTGTTTAGACAAATCATTGGGTATTCAGGATATGTATATAAATACAATGACATGAAATAGCTTTAGGATAGAATAACTGATTTATGCACAGCCTGCTGGAATGTCAAAACATAATATTATATTTTTGTGTTTTATTTTTGTTTGTTTATATTGACATTATTTGTTGAATCAAGAGATTCCATGACACGATCGGCTGGCTTTAATTTTGCTTCTGGTAAATGCATAATATCGATTAATATTCATTTGTAATATATTCTATTAATATGAATAATCTTTTTGTGTTTTATTTATACTTTTAGCTTTTATAGCTAGATGTGTTTACAGGAATTGGTTATTGACAGTAGAAGGTCCATCTGCTATGAGGTTTAAATGCCAGTCTAGGATATGACTCACCTGTTTTTCTTTTCATATTTTCACACATAGTGAGAAGCAACCATCATAAATCGGTCTGTTTACAGTCCAAAACTAAGAGTACCAGAAGGTGACACAGAACTTGCATTGAAGAATCAACATTTACATTGTCGTTATGTCCATATTTATTATATGAAGAAAGTATAACAAGAAATGGATTGGTCTAATATGTAATACTGACCAATGCTCCAGTAAATCCAAAACACTCAAGGTTGTCTAGGTGTCGCAGAAAGGTTTCTTGACTCCATAAGGGAAAACCACATTTCCAATGATCAGCTGCAGTTATTCACTTAAGTGCATTGACCAGAGCTCTGACCTAGAGGACCAGCAGTCTGCTGCACATCAGATGAATAAGGGAACTAAGCAGCCTCATGGGAGAATAAACATTTCATTACCTCTCTGATGATTGGATTACAGAACATTAGGCTGTTAACACACACATACACACACACCATTCCGCTCCTCATCTTTTATTTATGGCTTTTCCTGCAAATCTCTCCCATCTACACTGTTGACAGACTGGTGGTGCCTATCAGTCCAAATTGAGATTACACATCTCTTGAAGATGTTCATAGCATTATGTAGTACAATTGTAAAGGATTATTTGAATTATTTGTACATATTTTCACACACCTTCTGTATCGGCTTATTTAATGATTTTTGCAAGCTGTGATTGGCTGATTAACAGCTCCTTGTTTAAATTTCAACTGGTGCCATTATAATCATAATACTGCTGTACTGAACCTGTGATGTAGACTTTTTTGTTTTAGGTTTAAACTGCAGTATTTAAATGCAAACGAAAGCATGTTGCTTTAATTCCATATTTCTGCTGGATGTAAGTTGTCAGGCTGTTTAAATGTCCTGTTTCCTTCCTGATTTTCTGTGATCCAGAGGCGACCTTCTAATCTGGACCCTTCTATTGTTCTTGCACTATGGTTGAGCCTCTTGGGACCCAGACATTTCACTAATTGCCTTTAAAATTGGTTTATGGCTATTAGTAGTATGTTGCTTTTGTACACAATTGTTGATGATCATGAGCAGATCCGTTAGCGAGCAAAACTGTTTTCTCAGATGTTAGAGTCGTTCGCAAGAGCACGTCTTCTATGCAGTTTCATTTCATATCCAGACACGAGCAAAACGCTCACAAAGTGTGTCACTACTGGAATGGGTTCATCCCTGCTGAGAGAAGAACATGATGGTTTTGGAGAACACGGGAATCTTCTAGCAGCATCACTGTAGGGCTGAATAGCTTTCCCTCCTCCTGCATCATTCGGTGCTGTTTCCCCCTGTAATCCTTGTAGATGTATCTTACCGTTCAGATAGTTTTCCTCTGAATGTGTTGACACGGAGCTGTAAGTGGGTCATGGTGCATGCAGGCCCGACCCATTCTCAGACCCTGTGCCTCTATTGCCATGGCAACCCTGCTGGTTGATTAAACATGCGCAGAAAAGCGGCGTAGATGCAGTGATGAAAACCCGCTCGCTTTTAGGGAGGGGTCAGAGATGAAATAACACAGCGCCCCTCGTGTTGCCACTCGATGGGATTGAGTTCAATTGAATTTTCATTCTTTTAATCTGGACAGAAAAACTATGTTTAGTCTAATGAAACGCTAATCACTTTAAATAGACAAATGATTCAAATTCTTAAACGTCATTAAGACAAAGGCTGAGAGTTGAAGAGGGTCCAAATGAGTGTGTTAAAAATGGACTTGAAATAAAAAAGGGTAAAAATAAACAACCAAAACAAGCTTTGTTTTCGAGCGTGATTCCCTTTACCTTCAATACCAGACTCTGCTGTGACGCCCTGAATAATCAATGCTTTTCCTCTACATTTCTATTTCTCTCCATCTGCCTGCCTCTCTGACTCCCACTGTCTTTTTCATCTGTCGCAATCTTTTATCCCATCACTCTCTCTTTCTCGCTTCCCTTCATGGTAAGGATTAGCATTAGCGTTTAGACTACGGCTCTTTGTTGCACATTCTTTGAGAGTGCTGTGAGAACACTCCTCCGAACTTGTCTGGATAGCAGGGTGACCACTGGCTCATAGTGACCCCACACTTTCTGGGATTAATTGGGAGTTGGGGGAGGGGCAAGGCAGGAGTGGCACTGTGGCTGTCAGACTGACAGATGGGCGTTAGGGCTGGGTAGGATGAATTTGGGTCGGGGGGGACTTAGGGGGGTATGGGGGCAACAGGGTGGGGTGAGAGTTGCAATAGCTTTATTACAGAATCCCCCTAGATAGTGTTTTTGTTTATGGTGGATTAGGTCTCTCTTTTGTGCGCATACATTTCTGTTTATTTCTATGAACAACATTGTGTTACATTAAAGAAAAGCTTTTGTGGTGCATTTTGTTAAGTTTAATATGCATCTCAATATTTCTGAGTTCATGTTCACAATTTTTTCATGTTCAAAATTTTAAAACGTGATTACATTAAGCATGTGTGTGAATGTTTAGTCATTTTCGGTTTTCAAGCATTGATGAATGATGCTAATAAAAAGGAAAGACCAATTACAAAATGAAAAACAGACATTTCAGCAACATAATTTGAGGCAGTGTTATTTTTAAAAGTTAACCTTGGCCATTAAGATTCGACAACTGATTTTTAGTTTGTGATCAGGTTTGATCTGATAAACAATTTTTGGTTTTGGCTGCACTATTGGAAAGTGAATAAGATTGCAATATTTTGTCTGCATGTGATCTTTGGTGAATTTGCAGGGAAATCCTATGCAGACTTGTATTACTAATACGATACAAAATCCTGTAATAGCAACATGTACAATCTGCATGCATTTTTAATGTTGTTTTATCGCCTAACACCCTTGAGTGCTGAGTATGAGACGGCATTGTAATGCAATGTATTTTTGGTGCCTTCAGATGTGATGTGATTACAATCAGCCAATGAGGATACAAACAATTGTCTTACCAGTGAAGATCATTTTTAACAGTGATGCAGTGTATGGGATAATGTAGCAAAACAAACCTGTAGATGTATCCAATACTACAGTGGATCCCATCCATACCCTCACTCTCTCATCTTCAGCAGTTGCTATGACAACACGTTGGTCTCTTGCCAAAGCCACTGTAAAGCCAGGTCTGAGGTTCATTGCATCATTACCATAGCACTCTTTGACAGTCTTCCATATTTCACAATCAAAGGCCTAAGTTGTAAAGGGCCACTGGCCTCAACCAAGCCATTACCATAACTCTTGTGCAGTGTATATTATCAAAGTTCCTTCACTGAGCAGGAACATATGAAGTCTAACCTGCTTTGATTTGTCTGAGTTGCCCAGCATAAAGCACTTATGCCAGTTATAGAAACATGTAAAATCAAAAGTCAGAATATTAAAACAAAAGACTTTTACAAGCTAGCAATTTTACATAGTAAGAACATATTCCTGACATTACCATTAAGTAACACACATGTTTTAAATGTTGTTTTAAAAGTTGGAGGAATGTTTAAAATGACCAGTTTTTTAACATTATTGCTTGGTTATAAGAACATTTTTTTAAACATTTCACTAACAACTTAAGAACAGTGTTTTTTAAATGTACACATGACATTAAAATACTAATCTACTAAAGTTACTGCAAGAACATTTTTGATGACTTTTAACTTTAATGACTAAGTAACTTTTAGAGAATTTTAGTGATAATGATAATTTATCATTTTAAGATTGGTTTAACAGTTGTTTCCTGTTAGCTGGGATCAAGGAAACATTTGGAAAAACGCAGTCAGAATCAGTAAGTTAAAGTCCATCCACACGCTCCGCCTCATGACCATTTAGATATTCATGAATCACACAGTTATGATTCATTACGATATACGATGCCAAGAGAATTTAAAACAGTCTGCCGCAGGGACAATTCTGCAAATCTTTGGAGTGTAACAAACAGTGGTCAACTGAACCTCAATGGCCATAACTGAAAGTGAATGGATTGAGGACTTAGTTCCAAATGTCTGGATACTTGTTAGTCCTGTCATGCAGAGGCTGCGCTCTGAGAGAGCAAAAAAGCATACACAACTACTTACACTCGCATTGCTTTCTGAGAAAGATGTGTTAAACAGCATTTCTGAAAATAAACTGAGAGGCATTACTGCAGCATAAACTGCTTTGTGAAAACGCATGAAAGACACTATTAAACATCATGTAGCGAAACCAGTTAGTTTTCACATTATTTTTAAATGAGACTGTGACTGCTTCAATGACTGCAAAGTAGGTTTTCTAAAGCAGATATCCAGACTCACTACAAAGCTAAATCAGTGAAAATCTCACTGACTAAAAAAGTACCTTGTTCTCCACTTAACTTTCTAGATAAATAACATCTAAACCTTTCTTCTCTCTCCTCAGGATGTGCAGAGTGTTGTCTGAAGTGTCTAGGCGGCATCCCATATCCCTCGCTGATTGCCACCATCCTGCTGTATGCTGGCGTGGCTCTCTTCTGTGGATGTGGTCATGAGGCTCTGTCTGGAACGGTCACCATCCTCCAGAACTACTTTGAGGTGATCAGGGCACCTGGAGATGCGCTGGACGTCTTCACAATGTAGGTGATACCAGCACACACAGTAAAAACAACAACGGTAGATTTTTAGATGCGATTGCGACAGAAGTATATGAGTGCGACACTTTTAAAATGGAATTTTGTGAAGGAACGTTGTAAGGAAAGGAACCCTAATAAAAAAAACAAGAGATTTTTTTTATTATTAAAAAAAAGATTATTAAAAATAAAAATAAAACTATTCCTATAAGAAAAAATGTGTATATCCCTATTGATTAGCCGATTTAACGTACGTATGTTTATGTATTGCGTATACACATTACATAAAACACTGGTTTATTATTATATTTGGTCGATACACATCGATTCATGTAATGTAAGATTACAAAAAATGTATTTTTTGTAAATGTATCCAGATGTTATTGACATTATTTCTCTCTCCAGCATTGACATTATAAAGTATGTGATCTATGGCATCGCCTCAGCCTTCTTCGTGTATGGCATTCTCCTGATGGTGGAAGGCTTCTTCACCAGTGGAGCCATTAAGGACCTGTATGGAGACTTCAAGATCACCACCTGTGGGCGCTGCGTCAGTGCCTGGGTGAGAAGTCACTGGGGAGCTTCATGCGTTGTAGTTTAGCAAAGGGCAACTATATTCCTGCTAACAGTAACTGTAGCACGTAAACATTACATCCTTTTATAGGCTGTAAAAGATTACACATTAAATCTGAGTTACACTCGTTTCATTTGTGCCAAAAGAAACATTGTTAAATTTCAGTGCTTGTAATTATTGTAGATTAATGAAACCCCAGCAAATTCGGTGAAAAAGTGAATTCATGTAAAAGTTTTATCAAGACATTTTTCTCTAGATCTATCTACATTATGCTTGAATTATCTAAGGTTGTAATAATTTAATGCATATAATCAAAAGAGGGTTTGTTACATTAAATTGTATTCTCACTTATGTCTTCATTTTGTGTTGTTCATATAGTGATTGGGCTTCTAATGTAGATATGAGTCTTAAAACCCTTTGTGTTCTTCAGTTCATCATGCTGACCTACATTTTCATGTTGGCCTGGCTGGGTGTGACAGCATTCACCTCTTTGCCTGTCTTCATGTTTTTTAACATCTGGTCCATCTGCCAAAACACCACTGTCCTGGAGGGAGCAACTTTATGTTTTGACCCACGCCAGTATGGTATGCTTCCAATCTGTGATCTTTGCTGGCTAACATTTAGGTGTGGTTAACTGTGCTAGGTTTGTTTGTTGGTAGTTATATATATTTATGCAGAACAGCTGTGTGTTATCCATTTCTATAATCTCATCACCCTCATAGAGACAGATTGTTCTTGTGGAATAAGAAATATTATGGATTTTAGGGGTTGTGCCCATCGGAGAGGGGAAGACTGTGTGTGCAGGATCAGATAAGTTCTACAAAATGTGTGAATCAAATGAGGTGAGTACACATTAGCACACTTATATAGCATGTATAATAAATAATTCTATATGTCACTTTTACAATAAACAGCTATTATAATATAAAGTGAAGTCTCATTGCTCTCTCAATATTCTCTTTATGAAAGCTGGACATGACTTTCCATCTGTTTGTCTGTGCACTGGCTGGGGCAGGAGCAGCAGTCATTGCAATGGTGAGTTTTGGTCAATGTGCAAATCACTTGTTATTATCAATGTAAGCATCACAGCAATGTCCATTGATGTGGTACTATATGTAAATTATTGTAAGCCAAGATTTTATTTCATTTGCACAATTACATTGATACAAATATTATACACCTCTGTTTGAAGTCTCTTTAAATCTAATGTCTGGGGCATTTAGCCCAATGTAATAAATTATTCTCAACAAAAAATATCATTTATATTATTGTGTTGAAAGTCAATGTGTTGCCACAAAATAAGTTATGACAGCAAAGAACACAGCAGTTGGAATTATCCTCTTTAAATTGGCAGCAGTCTGTTTATATGTTTATTGCAATGATGATGATGCAACCGGAAGGAATGACATCACAAATTTCACCTTTATGTGGGTCTAAGAGAGCTGAAAAAAGTCATGAATCACAGTTGCTGCTTTCCTAAGGCATTCTGGGTAATATTTTGAGCATTGGTGACCATGGCAACTCTCTTATTATCGCTTTGCTTTCTGGTTATTTAACATCTTTTATCTTTCTGCTTGTTTTCTTTCCCTCTGTGTCTTTGTAAGTCTCTCTTTGTCTCTCTCACACATACATGGAGAGGCATGTCGTTTAGTTGTCATGGAAACTGGGAGAAGACAGGCCTAGAGCTTGTAGCGAGCAGCGCTCAGTAATTTGCAAGGAACCATTTTCTGAAAACGAGAACGTGGTTGTTAGTTTGTGATGATGTAGCAAATTAGAGTAAGAGCTTTTCCGTCCCCCGCTGTGGAAAAAAGAAAATTGTACAGATTTTTAAGCGCAATGTATCTTGGCACTCTGCAGGAAGGATAATAATAAACAAGCTTTTCTTTTGTCGAGATGGGAAAATCAGGGTGTGGCCATATTCAAATAAGCATGCATAATGTGCATGCGATCAGCATAATGCAGCGACCCAATGAGTTAGGCAACATATAGTGTATATGCCCAAATGAAGGAAAACAATATTGGGTTATTCCAAATCGTGTTTCTTGTAATTTATAAAAGAGTGCTTATAATTAATACTGTCAACACTCTTTACCCTTCATTTGATTTGAAATAATATTAAATATATGACTGACATATACGTGTTTTTGGTCTCATATGTAAAACACTTGCTGGGTTATATAATGCGAATTAGGACAGGGATTTCGTCACTGCATTTTCATGCATGTTTGAAGTCGACTGTAGAGTTAACCCCAAAACAAGGCACGCTGCCAGTGCTCATATGAAAGGTGTCTGGCTGCTGTGCAATGCTGCCTCCTGCTGGTGCCATTGCTAATTTTAGAGTGACCACCATGCGTCATCACAGTCCGCTGTGTACTGCCTAAGATTGAGCTTTTTTTATTGAATAATTGAAAATATTGAAATATACACACGAGAACATGATACAAAATATTTATTCAATTATATAATTAAATTATATAATTATTAAAACAATTAATTACAAATATGATAAGTTATTTTTAAAATAGAATCTATTAAATAGTAGTTGAATAGTAGCCTAAAATTAGAATAGGTTATTTTGCATGCATTTCTCGGTACAATCTGGCCTGGTTGGTCATAATAATATTTATAAACAATATAAATGTGTCAAAATCACAAAAATGACTCATATGAAAGTCAAATGCAAGGTTTAGTGTACTCTGTTTTGATGTTATTGAACGTTTTATGGTTTCTCTTCAGATCCACTATCTGATGGTGCTGTCGGCCAACTGGGCCTATGTGAAGGACGCATGTAAAATGCAGAAATACGAGGACTGCAAGTCCAAGGAGGAGCAGGAGCTGCATGACATCCACTCTACGCGCTCCAAGGAAAGGCTCAATGCCTACACATAAGACAGGAAGCAGCGGCAGGGG
>JAZGTJ010009954.1:0-18720 GCA_036877575.1 Botia almorhae | reverse complement strand
TGTTTTAAAATGTGAAGTGTTTAAGCCATTCAAATTATTTCTTTGTTAAAAGAATGTTATTCAACCATTTTTTAATTCTGTAATGTTCTTAAAACGTTCCACCAACTACTACTACTTAAGAATAATGTTTTTTGATATAGGGTATATAGCATTAAAGAAACAATCAACTAACATTAATGCACAACTGTCTTACTTTGAGGGAACTTATCTAGAACATTTGTCAACGTTCTCAGAGCGTTCCCTGTTAGCCGGGTAGTCACTCTCAGACTTTTTCTGTTTCAGAGAAACCTTTGACGCTTCACTTTTTAATATGAAACTTGCTTCCTGAAAAGTTTTTACCTCAGACATATGAGGTCACTGGAGTATGAGGACATATCTCCGCTTAAATGATTGATATTATTTCCCCTCAGCCAGAAAGTTCCTCAAAAGAGATTTCGCTGCACTTCTGTCCCTCCCACGGCACAGAGGGCAACGGCTTATTAGCGCCTTTCATCTCAAACCCAGCACACCGCGCTATCTCCCTCTAACACCAGCTACACCAGTTGCTTTCCATCTCACAAACGGATGAACGCCACCTTCACTGTCAGATGAAACCAGTCACATACTCCAGCAAACCACAAACAGTCTTATCAAGTCTTATCAAGCCGTGAATTTTTTCATATCGCAAAATCTGGTGAATACTTATTCATTTTTGTTTTGTTTAAAAATATCTTTGCTCAAAACCAGATATATTAAATTGGCAACTTGGCAACAAGGCAACATATTGTAAACGTTTAAGACTTGTTTCAAAGAATTTAAAAATTTAGTTAGTTGGATTAAGTTAACCGTTCTGTTTTTGGCATTGGTCGTATACAATTTTATACAATTGTATATAATTGTATACGCCCAACAATTGTCCGCAGGGTCGTTTATACAGTGTTATCCTAAAAAAATATCTCTAGAAAGAGATCGTCACCTCCAATTATTTAATCTCAATTATTTCTCACAATCTAATGCTGTAGTCAGAAGACTCAGAGACGCTCAAACATACAGAATCACAACAAAAAATGGCCGTATTCCAAAAATAAATGCAGGTTAATTTTCCTCTTCATTATCCTCAGATTCTGAGGGTCTGCAGATGTAGGTGTAGATAATGTTGAGAGTTAAAACCTCTTTTCAATACATGCCCATCAAGTTGTAGCGTAGCTTCCTGTTTGAACAGGAAGTATGTGAACACAGGAAAGAAAATTGTGTCCGTCTGGCCCATTTCGTGGGATGTTTAATTCAATGATTTTAAAGCTGTGAGGGAGGGATTTATCAGCTCATAATAAAATGGAGATTGGGGAAGATGATGTGGACAAACAGAGGAGCATGACAGATGCTCTGCTGGTGGAGTGATTTATGCGTGTGGAGATAGATCGACCGTTTCCAGCGGCGTGTCGCGAATACATAACTGCTGTTTAGTTCTGCTTCTCATTCTCAATGTCTCACACATCATACACTCTTTAACGGCTTGAAAGTTTGTTTACGTAGTTTTATTTCATTTTTGGTCAGAAGATTAAAGTCGCGCCACAGAACATTGGCCTCTCTGCTGCCACTTGTGGTTGGAACATAAAATTGCAAGTTGCTTTGCGAGATGTTGTCTTGTATCAGTTATGTTTGGCACTGCAGTCTGTGAGGGTGTGTCTAATGGATGTGGTTATTTCTGCCTCTATATTTCTGCTCCTTTTCCCCCATTTTGGTTAAATACGTTCTCGTACTCACAGAAAACATACACAACATAAAAATAATATGGACAGGGACACAGGGAAAACAGGTGTGGGTGTGAATCCTCAGGGCTGTGATGCACTACGGAGTGTTTATATGTGTTATATGTCTCTGTTTTGCATTGTTAGAGAATCAGTTCTTTGTTTTCATGGTTAATGTGTGTTAGCCAACCTCACACACACACACACACACGTCACATGAACTTCTTGTGGTGTTTTTTTTAATAATTACAATTTATAATGACCTTTGATAGAACGTTTTAAACTCAAATCGTCTACAAAACAAAGAATCCTTAGTTAAGAATGATCATTTTTTATCATTTTCGGTTTAGAGCGGTTTTATGTGCAGAAATGTGTGGAGTAAAACAGTTGTGTGTTTGAGAAACTGAATACAATGCAGCCGTACAGACAGTAATTGAGAGGTACTGCACTCATGTGAAGAGCTTCACAGACTTGCCTAAGAACTAATTAATAGCTTAAAAGCTTTAGACATACTTATGTGCTCATTATTCACATTTTCACAATCTGCCATCACTGTTTCTTTCTCCAAAGCGTCACTTCCTGTGGAGCGCTTTGACTAGCTCATGAATCTGTTAATGTGCTGTTTAAGGGCAAACACATTTGTGGTGCTCCGTGATGTCTCTGTATTGATTCTGTTGCTTTTGTGGACCGTCAAACGCAGTTTATCTTCATCTGTTTATCTTCATCTGTTTATCTTCATCTGTTTATCTTCATCCGTTTCATTCATTTGTGTTCTGGCAAAGGTCCGATCACGGTCATCTTCTGACCTGTCTTCAGCTACAGGAAGTGACTGCAAGGGTTGATGTGTCAGCTTTGAGGGTGGAGGAATAGGTGGACATTGATGTTGGCATACCAGCTAACAATTTTAGGTTGTAAGAATGTTCTCATAACGTTTCCATTAAGTAACAAAAATGTTCAAAGCATCCAGTTTTTTAGATGTCGTATAAACATTATTGCTTACGTTTTTAAACATTTTTAAATGTTTCACAAACTACTTAGGAATAACATTTTATATGATATATAACATTAGAAAAACATTCTACTAACGTTACTGCAGGAATGTTTTTGATAACTTGATGAGAGAACCTTTAGAGAATGTTAACCAGCGTTCGGAGAACCTTTCGCGTTAGCTGGGTTGCCGTTGGCATCATCCATATTAATGAGCCCGGGGCCCTGCTTCAGGTGAGACCTCGTATCTGAGCTCAGCATCTCTGTCTGCGTGCTCGGAGGAAAGGGCAAAAGAACAGCCACCCAGAAGTTCTGAAGAGCTTCATGCTCCAAACAGTGAAAGCATCTCATATACCACAGCACAGCAGACAGAACAACAAAACCCTCGAGCGCCGCGAGAGGATTCCTGTCTCCACGCGAATCGACAAAACTTCCACTTGAACCGCGGCCGCCCTCTTCCTATAATTGCTTGCAAATCTATGCGACCGATAATGTGTGATGATGCCATCGCCGGGCCCTAGAAGAAATAATAGCCCCACTTAAACTCTAAACCACCATTGATTGTTTAAACGGCAATGCCAGGCAGACCTCGTGGCGTAGGACGACGCAAGGTTTACAATCTGTTCCTGTAGTATTTAATGGCTGCCGGGCAGATGCTGCGAGACAGGAAATAGCATATACCCAGCTAACAACTTTTAAGAGCCTTTCCCTAACATTTCCATTTCCTAGTACAAAAACGTAAAAAAAATGTTACTTTGAACGCTCCAGGAATGTTGAAACTGTTCGTTATTTAGGCGTTGTTTTAACGTTATTGCTTGGATATAAGATCATTATTCAAACATTTTAACTTTTGTAACAACAGTGTAACGTTAACAGTGTAACTTTTAAAAAAATAATATGTTTATTTAATGTTATAATGTTATATATAATGTCTTTGATATATATGATATATATTGTTAAAAAAGTTCTACTAAGGTTACTAAAATAATTTTTTGGACCGCTTTAAGAGAGCTTTAGAGAATGTTAGCCAACGTTATGAGAACGTTCCCTGTTAGCTCTCGTGATAACCGAGTCGCCTCGAGGCTGTCTGATGAAAGGTGTAGACATTCAGACTGCATGAATAATGAGCTCAAGCAGAGATTATAGCTTCTCCACACACTGTCTGCTCGTCTTTGACTTCAAAGAGTCTGATTGGTGGATTTTCAAGGAACTTGTAATTAAAAAGGTTGTCATGCAACGTATAAGGTAAACCAAGTGATAGATTTAGGGCAGGTCAACCTCTTTTATTCTTACTCAAACTCATTTCTCTTTTCAAGTCATCATCTGTAAAGATATACGTACTTTTCACAATCTAGATGTATTCTAGAATCTCTCACAACATTCTAGATATATATAATCCTTGTTTTTTGCATTCATTTTAATAATAAACCGGAATCAAATCAGAAATGATTGGAAGCAAAGACGAACATTTGAAAATCAGAGGAAATGACACGTACATCTTTTTTTATATGAATTACCTATTTTTTAAAGCATTGCAAATGACTTCAACAATGACTACAAGTCAATTTAAGTCTTACTGATTGTATATTTGAGTTATGTACTGTAAATGTGTATATTTGAATGTATGCTAATATATAGTGACTCATTTATGTCATTCAAAATGCTTCACTGCAGTGGAAAGTTGCCACTGAGCTTTTTTGCCACAGTATTAACACCGGCTTCTCTGATTGGTAGGTCAATGGAGGAATGCTATGTCAGGATTACGGGTAGTGTAATTCTTTTCTGGGTCTTGGGACTAGTGTAGTTCTTTGCTGATTAGTTAAAAATAAAGCTGAACAAAAGAACCAAAGTTGTCACTTCCGGAACGCAAGATTTGCATTCTGTACAGGTAATATTTTACATTTACCTACTTACCTAAACGTCAGCCTGGATCAAAACGAGACTAGGTTTAAATCTACAACCTTCTGGTTACCCTTTACGTATCTTACCCAGTACACAAAACCGCACCTCAAGAAGCTATTGGAATGTCTCCAGAAATAACTCTAGAATTACTGCCCTCCTTTCATTTAATGTATATTGGCTTTGTGCGTTGGCTAAACAACTATTCAGAAAAATAGTTTAAATAAGGCGATGGAAGCTGACTTCCAAGGCTCACCGGACTTTAATTATGTTACTGTCATTAAACCCAAACCAAGTTTCGCGAAATGGAGTCTTTGGGTCGAACCTTTAATTTGAAATAGCTTTCAGTGCCATAAAACTCAAGCTCCGTGACCTTGCGGGTGCTTTACGAGAGCAGGGCTGGCCTGTCACGCCATCTGTCAATTTGGCAGTGACTAATATTGCCAACTCCAGCTCACCCGATAAATAAACGTATGTTTTTGAGTTGCTTTCGCTGTAAGCAGAGTCTTCCTCCAGCAAACGCCGGTTAAAGTAGTTAGTTAATCTCCATCAGTGGTGCATAAAGCCGGACAGGCGGTCAATATAGCGACTGACCGGGTTGGCATGTTAAATCAATACCCGAGCCAGCCTGCTGTGATGTCAGTAAAGTCATACGGGTCCAAGAGGTGCCCCTTCATGAGCTTTACATTCAGATAGATCAGACTAATTGCCTAAATTGTATTTTTAATAGCGGTGCTGGACACACAAGAAATAAGGTTCTCTGAGTGTCAACAGATGTAGCGTAAACGTTTGTATGATTCCTGAAAATGTTTGTTACTCGTTCTAATATTTTATTTTTTATCGTATTTGTAATCTTACCTGCGTGTAACAATTACTGTAGTCTGAGCTAGCTAGCCAACTAGTTGTCCTAGCTAATATCGACTGAGTGGGCTTCATTTCTAATTGGTTGGTAAGCAGCACCAGGTTAATCAAAAAGTTCTTGCAGCAACGTTAGCAGAATGTATTTTTAACGTTATATATATCACATATCATAAACATTCTGAAGTAGTTATTGGAACATTTTCAAAATGTTACAGAATTAACAATGTTTGAATGATGCTCATATAAACAAACGATAATGATAATACAAAAAATTGACATTTTGAACGTTTTTAGAACTTTCAAAATAACATGTATTACGTGTTTGTTACTTCATGGAAACGTTTGGGAAACGTTCTTACAATCTAAAATCGTTAGCTGGGTTTAGGCTAAAAGTGTGTCTCCGGGGCCCCTGAGTGCTGGCAGTATTATTATCTTCTATTGTCCTGTTCAAGACTTTGCTCATGAATATTAAGTAGTTTTCTTTTTTTTATTGGCTAAAAGAATGGCCTTGTTTGGTGTGCCAATCTGCAGGTGAATTGACAAATCCTATTATTGTGAAGACATGAGTCATGGATATTTATAAAGTTACTTGACTGGACACTCGAGAGAGGTTACCAAGCAACGTCTGCATGACCCCCGTGTCATTATACCTTCATTTCACATTGAACCAAATACATGAGACGAGATTTTATGTTCATAAACAGAACCGAATGGAACAGTGTTGTGGGGTCTCGAGATGTGCTATTAAAACTTGAAGCGTTTTTAACTTAATGCAACACTCTTGTGAGATGTGACATCCGTGCGTGTGTTGTTTACATAGATCAACAACTGCAGAAAACAAACACCCTTTGTTTTCTGTTAGCAGAAAACTATTTTTCAATTCTAAATGTATTGTAACGTGTAACTCATTTTTGCACGATTTGACATATTAGGATTCTTTTAATATTATTTGGTTCGTGAGTTTTGATTGTGTCATGTCACTCAGATCATTGTGTTGAATTACTTTTAACTCTTAAGTGTGAGTAAAACTGAGAGAACTCTTTGTTATGAAACTGAAGCAGATTACTTAGATCTTAATTTGAGGACCTTTAACATGTAACGTCTCTTTTATGCGTGTAATTTTTTTATTGAGAAGGTGTTGGAAGTCGGTTCTTATACTAGTGTTTAATTTTACTGTAGAGATGGATCTGTTTCGGCGCTCGGTTCAGTCTTGTTTATACACAAACCCACATGGCCACAGGGCAGGATTTTTGGAACGACTTTTCTATTGCCCTTTACCAGATCCAGCAACCACTGATTAATTCTGATGAAATGATGTGTAGAAAGTGGAGTGCTTTAACCAATGATAGCGAACCGATGACCCTCCTCTCTATTTCTTTCATTCGCCCTGAAAATACATCTGCCTCTCCTGATTCCTTTATCCGATCCATTCCACTGAAGTCTTCAATTTATCAGCAAGATTGAGGAGTTGGGCTCTGATTGGTCCCTGACTAGGGGTTATTTCAAAGGTCACCGGAGGAATTGGGCCGCAGGCGGTTCGGGTTCCGGTGATTTAGACTTGACTATTATTCTGTGCTCCACAAAGCCTGCAGCTAATAGGCTAAACTCGGGGAACGACAGCACAGGTCTGACAGGAGACGTGGAGGCTCCTGGGGGCCGGTATGGAGCCCTGGATATGGGCTAAGCGCTGAATGAAAGGCTTCGTGGATTCTAGGCACCCCTGAGAGCTTCGCTTCTGGTGTAATTCATGGCCAGAATGAGGATAGGATGTTGACGGTTGAACCAATTTACTTTGTGGTCCTGGTGGGCTCGCCCTTATGAGCTTTGTCTTCCGTGAAGAGCACGGGTTCAGCAGTTAAGACTGAAATTCTCGAGATGGCTCTGTCAAAGCGGTGAAAAGTCTTATTAACTCGTTTGTAGCTAATATGCCAGACTGAAACGGAAGAGTTAAACCGTTAGTATTGCATAGTGGTATGATGATATACAATGAAATGGTAGAAACAAATTAACCAGTTTAAATTTTGTTATATTTTTTAGACTGTTCCAGAGTCAGAGCTATACGTTTTATTCTTATTATTTATTATTTGTAGGGCCCAAGCACTGAAAGTGTGATGGTCCCTATTGTTTCCTAAGAATCACACATTTTCATTTTCATAAATTTTTATTTCAAGGTTTTGGGGTGTTTTGTGGCAAGTAACATGATGAAAATAAATTTGGCAAATATGACTCATCGACCATTCAGCCTGGACAAAGGTTGACACACCTATGGGCATGGTAGGAGGGTTCTACAGCACCCCCATTGCATGACACAAACTTGGTGCATGTTTTGTACATATGTGTACAGAACCTTTTACATGCAGTGTTCTCATTGAATCATTAGCTGTTCCCCACAGGAATGTAATAACCACTGCGTGTTGTTTTCCGAGAACCGCCATGTGGCGATGCAGCCGTAAAACATGCGCAATCTTCTCCGCTTGCAACTATATTATTTGTTTCGAATCTTATGTTTTTACCTCAAAAGTTTCATATTAGGCACATGATTGTGGAGAGAAGTCAAGATAGGTGACACTCACATGAGCACTATGACTGAGCAAACTCAGTTGCTATGGTAATCGTCTCCCAGTACACATCGTTTGCTAACGAGTTAACTTTGTGAGCTCATCCGGGATGGTTTAATAAGAGCAGAAATGTACGGCTTTATTTTCAGCTTCTGGAATTCAGATATAGACAGGGAAGATAAAAAAAGAGCCATAAAAAGGTTGTTTTTTTTCCTGGTGGTTCCATTTGTTTGAAGTAAAAGGATGTGTTGACATGAGATACGGCAGCCTAGCAACATGGAGGGCTTCCGCTGTATAAATAATTAATGGAAGAAGCAAGCGTTTATTTTTCTCCTGCTCTTTTGGTCTGTTGTTGGATGCACTTTTTAAAAGTCAGAATTTTCTTTATTCCTGTGGGACGACTCCTTCCTTTCATGTTTTCCCTCTTTGCGTTTTGAAGCCTGCGCGTTTCCTGTTGTTGCGTTTTGTACTTTTCTCGCACGGCTTTAGAATACTGTTGGCGTTTCGATAACGTTTAATTACTCTGATTAAATGTTTCTTGATTATGCGTTACACACAATTAGATCCTAATGATAAGCTGCATTATTAAAATCTGCATAACTTTATAACTATATAACTTTATGTATAATTGATGTTGGGCAAGTAATTGCTCATGCTTAAAACCCCTAAAAGTATTAAAATGATAACATATTAAACTTTGACACGTTACTTCTCCTGCGCTCATAATTATATGATGAAAAATACCAGAGACTTCATACATAGACATTAATGGAGAGACTTGAGGCATATATGACCACAGACTATCTGCAATAACCCAGTAGAAATCCACCTACAACTTAGCTACAACTTGGACAACCTAGCAATCACCCAGAAACCTTAGTTAAAGCTACTATTCATAACGTTTGCCTCTCTGTCGCCATCTCTGTTTGAAACATAAAATTGCATGTGACTTTACTACTTTTTTTTTACGTGTGTATACCACACTGACATTTTTTAGGAAATGGGCTGAAACGGCCCATCAAATTATAAACCATTAAAAATAACAAGCTTACTGTTGCGAGTCGGGGTATAATGAACTTTATTGGTAATATGCCGTTAGGCAACTTGTATTGTACAAAGCGCTATAAAGCTAAATGTGACTTTAAGTCAGTCTTGTTTGTTATTAATCACTCTGAAAGAAGAGTTAAACGTTTGTGTGTCTCAAATAAAGAGTGAGTGCGTGCATGTGTTTGTGTGTGAAATGGCAGAGGTCTCATTTCCTGTCCTCCTCCAGAAGCCCTCATTGTCACTGCACAGCAGGTGTCCACCTCCTGCTTCTGAAAAGAGCAGCTCAGGACCTTCACTCGCCTTCAGAGCAAGTTCTCGCACTGATGGATCGCTGGTTGCTGAACTGCGAGGCTCGCTTCACCTTCTGTTATCGACTTTTCGTGCTTTTTGCTTAATATTCTTGGTTCTCAACTCAACCCACCTGGACTTATGTAACTCTCTGCAGTCTCCAGCTGACTTCCTGAAGGGTTTCAACTTTTCACACTTTCTTACTGTACAAAAGATCAGTTTTAAGCCTGATTTAAGCTAAGGAAGCAACAGTTTTCATACTGTATTTGGCGATTTTAGTTTTATTGCCGATTTTAGACTAAGGTTATTACCCAGCTAACAGGGAACGTTCTAAGAACATTGGCTAACGATCTCTAAAAATTCTCTCAAAGTTATAAAAAATGTACTTGCAGTAACGTTAATATAATGTTATATATCTATATATATATATTTATATATAAACGTAATTTTAAGTTATTAGTGCAACATTTACATAATTCTAAAAAGACTGAATAATATTTTTGTAACTTTAAAAACATAACCTTTTGAATATTCCTAGAACTTTCTAAATAAAATGTTTAATGTTTTGGTTACTTAATGAAAACGTTCTTAGAACCTAAATCTGGGTTATCTGGATAAATGTTGGAGAGTTGTATTTGTTAGAAGATTCCCAAGTTAAAAATAGTTGTCCTGGGGCTATTTTAAGCTCAGTGTGGCCCTGGTAGTCTATCTTAGTCTTGCAGAGTCGGGCTTTTGTCTCTTGGTTTACATTCTGGTCTACTCCCTGCAGCTACTAGCAAGAACCACCCACTTGGAAGAGGCCAAAAACAAGTGCACATTGTTTAGGGGTGATCAGAATTGCTTGTGGATATCTAGTTTACTTGCTGTTAAGTGCTCTAAAACCTCTGAATACCATTTGGTTTTTGTTATTTCTTGAATTTTGCATTTTCTTTGTTTTTCCTCAAATCTCTCATTGTAGCAGCCTGGTACACAAAATATTGTTTCTAAATTTGTAGCAGCCAGCCAATCAGATCCGAGCTTGCATTTTCAGTCAGCTCCTGCGATTTATATGTGCAATATACATCCAATGGACAATGAACGGGTTGTGGGCGGTCTGTAGATCCTCCATTTCAGGTCTGAGATTAAGTCTAGCTTGAACTCTGAAGTCAGAAACCACGTCTACCCCGCACGCTTCTCCTGAAAAGCACAAAGTCCACCTTCTCTTATAGTGCCACTATGTTTGCAGTACATAATGCACTGTCTCCTATTGAAAAACAGACCATGGCCCTTACTTCACATTGATTTTTATCAGCCTGCCGGCCCCATGATTGATCTCCCCTGCAAAAGCATCGATTTCTCCCGCTCGGCCTCTTAGTTCTTCCGTCCGAGACTACAAATGGACTGCAGACACTTTTCCATTGTTATAAATAGAAAAAGAGGCCCGGGTCTCCAAACGAATGACAGCGCCACCAACCGTCCATGCTGCATAGTCACACCGAACCACTGTTGTATTCGAGGGCATGAATTAGGTTTTTGTACCTGCTGCGTTTGCGAGAGGGGCGAGTACAGAACTGTCGCTGAGAACGTAGAGGTGGCGCTGGTGACTAACAGTGAACATATGCTAAAAAACAGATGGACTGTGCGTGTGTGTGTGTGTGTGTGTGATATCAAGGAGTGATAATATGTTAAAAACCTGTATATAAAAACCTGAAGTGGAACCTATACAAGTATATAGCAATCTGAGATTTGACCATAAATAACATTATAGTTTCCACATATATAAATATATATATATGTCAAATGCTTATAAACATGATATAAGCGTCTCCATCAGTATTAGAAGTTCAACAGAACTGTAATAAGCAAAACTGCGTAAAACTGCTCTAGGAGACATACTGTACATACAGTATATCTGCACTTCTAAATGTGTGTACAGTTTATATACTGTATTCCAGACATTTCAGAATTCTACTTCCTGTCCTTTCATACTGTCTTTTCATCACAGTAATACCGCATGCTCCAGTACACCATGTATTTTTATATTTTATATATATATGTTTTCTTTTCTTGTTTCCTTATTTTCTATACTTTGCAACAATGCAAAACTGTTAAAAGTGCTTTATAAATAAGTAAACATTAAATATATGTAAACCTAATATTACGATACGTTATATGTAAGTTTAGCCGAGCTGCACGTGTCCCACCATGCGAAAAGCCAAATAAATAAGAACGGTACGGTGACGGAAACCGGTAGAAACATTTGGTGAGCAAAGCAAACCTAATAAATCTACCTCACGAACCCCTTCGTGAGGTTTTGGTTCACCGTTTCATAGCCTAAACTAATGTTAAACACATTCGAATGATTATAAGTACTTGCACATGCACAGATTTGTAACGCGCTCTCACCGCTGGGGCCGGGTAATGCCGTGTAATTACACAGCTTTGAATTAACGACAGAAAAGGACTCAGCTGTGTTCTGTTCCCGCTCGGAGCCAAAACGCTTCATTCGTCTCTCTTCTTCTGCACAGGTCAGGGCCTGGCTGTGTAATTGAGGCCGCCTGTTCCACGGCCAACATTATTCTCCTGAATTATATGCACGCTTTTCCATTGTGTCTTCAGAATGCGTATAGTGCTTTGTTGTGATGGCTTTCAGTAAGAGCTCTTATTTTAACTGCGATTTGTCCGTTTTATTTTCTATTCATGCGACGCCAGCTCACGTTTTCGACATCTGCAATCGTCCGTTTGGGAAACGAGCAGCGCGGCTGCGGGAACGCGTTACAGGAATTTACGAGAAACATTTGTTGCGATTAGAGAATTTGAGTTTCTCCTCCGAGTCGACGGATTTTTCCACCTTTGCCTGAAGCAATTGCCTTGATGCTCCTGGAGAGATAAAAATGGCTTCTCTTCTGTCCTGTCGGGCGAACAGAAAATGAGTGTAATTCTGGTTGTCAGCATACCAGAAATTCAGTTGTCGATGCTTCCAACCTGACTATTATATAAAGTGGTGATTTGATATGAATCTGTATGATGTAAATAGTCCAAAAACGATTATTAAAAAAAAACATGCAAAAGGTCCACACCCGACCTCTAAATTTACCCATCACTGGGGTGAAACCAGATTGTACGAAAACGAAGATTGTACGAATTTGTGTGAAAAGTAAAATGTCAAATAAAGCTATTATTGACGATCTGAACTACATGTTGATTTGATCTGATGATGTTAGAATTTAAACAAACCTCATTAAAACAGTTCAGAGCTTAACATTAACTGTTTTGTTAAACCTAAGTTTGTATTTGTGTGTCGATTTCTGTCTGGTCTGTTTACATTCACTGCAAACATGTTTATATTGATACTTTCCCTAAAAAGGAATTTTAATCTAAAGGTGCATTTGATTGTTTACACACATTTTACTGCAGTGTGAGAACATTGTGTTGTTTCTGGAGACACAGTGTTGCTTTGGCAGTGGCCAGAACGGATGCAAATACTAAACCAGTATTCCCACTATCATTAGAGCTCCTCTGACAAACGTCTGCCATTTAGCCAATCAGGTCGCAGAAACGAATGCCCAAAACATAAATATTCATGAGGCAAGCCGTGCTTGGCACTGACAGAACTGCGTAAGTAACA
This sequence comes from Botia almorhae, assembly GCA_036877575.1. NCBI lineage: Eukaryota > Metazoa > Chordata > Actinopteri > Cypriniformes > Botiidae > Botia > Botia almorhae. The sequence continues at coordinate 5,746 of JAZGTJ010009954.1, read as the reverse complement.
GAAAAGTGAAAAGTACAAGAATCGGCCTGTTTCCGTAGTTACGTAGAATTCATAAACATTCATGTCAAAAATGATAGTGTGACTGATGTTTCGGAAACGTTTCATTTTTAAGCTCTCAAAACATCTCGTGTGATTGTATCCGTGGCAACGGGGCATTTAATTCAGTGCCGTTCTTGTAAAAAGCGGTAATGAGATGTATAATGTACATTCCCCTTCCCTCTCTCATTTTTGCAGTTTCTACATCTCTGTGGATATAAACAGAAACATGTTTATACACAGAAGGTTTTGGGTCTCTTATTGGTGGTTTGGGTAATTAAATATCTACAGGTTTGTTTTCTGTGCTGTGTCACATAAATTCCCCTCTCACACAGCTAGTGCCAGCCGACAGGAATTTAGAACAGCGTGGGTGTTTTTAATGACCGGTGCCCAGCGGTGCTGAGATCTGACCTTACGTGGTGGAGTGTGATACAGAGTTGTAGATGGATGTGTTTACACTTGATCAGGTGTCCGTAAAACACCATCAGAAGTTTGAGGCGTCTTTACGGAGACTCTCTCGCATTTTCTCACTGCTTACACTCTAAAAAATTAATGCGTGGTTGTTTTAACCCATAGTGTTGGGTAAAATAGGGACAAACCCTCTCGCTGTGTTGAATTAACCTATAATGTTACAACTTTTTGTGAAACAGAAGAGGAGTATGCAATGATAAACATTTCAGACAATAGTAAAATTTGACTGTCTCATCAGTGTATCCTGATTAATATCATATTTGGTTTGTTGGTCACACTGGAAATGGAAGGTCAGATTGAGTGAGTTGCATTGTGGGATAGCATCCCATGCAGTGTTCTCTAGTTGCATGCTGCATACTTTGGCAAATGTAGTAGGTCATCAACGTGTTTGATGCATGCAGAAAATTCACTTACCGGGCACAGCATGCTCACTGCCTACTGTAATTAAAGTGTTTTAGTAACCCAGCTAACTGGGAACATTCTCAGAGCGTTGGCTAACGTTCTCTAAAAGTTTTCCGAAAGTTCTCTTTACGTTGGGAGAACGTTTATTAACGTCCCCTTGTTTGCATAGCTTCGATGCTGTTCTGAACATACAGACTCTCTCATACACAAACACATAAGGTCGTTTATGAAGGTCATCTAAAAGTGCATTTGTTACTGCTCATCGTCATGGCGATACACAGTGAGTCATGACTCCAGCAGGCGAGGCTTTTTCGAACCTTCATCCTAACTTATTAGTGTAGTAATGAGAATCATCACATGTAGCTTGTGGTTGTGCCTTCATGAGTGCACATCTTCTGGAACCGTGTGGCTGTGTGCACAGAACAGGAAGGATAGGAAAATAATTGCACATGCTGCATGGTCAGAAGGACACCGCCAAGGCTAAATGGGTTTTTATTGTGGGGACCTTTTATAAATTGCCCGTGCGTTTGAGAGCAGGGGCATTTAAAGCGACGCACACATGGCCAGAAGGAAATCATTAAAGCAGAGAGATGGTTGTTTTTGAAAGCACTTAAACCACAACACACACACACATATACGCAGTGTGTATGCAGTTTGAAAGCACTTAAAACCGCACACAAACACACACACATGCACAGTGTGGGGTGTATGTAAGTAAGAGTGGCGATGCTAGCGTGCCGGCGTCATTAAAAAACTCATTTTCTTAAGGAACCGTTTATTTTAAGGAATGCCATTTGTGGGGTTTGTTTTGCCAAAAGGGGCGGAGCTTAAGAATGGGGTGCACGTGTGTAATCATTACCACACATTTGACCACTGTTGTACCCCTTCAGTTGATCCGAAGCATTAATAGCACAAATTCCTTTACGTTTAAGAATAGCATTTTTGATGTATATGATATATAATGTTAAAAACGTTCTACTAATGTTACGGCAAGAGCATTTGTTGATAACTTTGAGAGTGTATTTAGGGGACATTTGCCAATGTTCTGAAAATGTTTCCTGTGAAGTATCGTTTTAAAAACATCCAATGCTTTTTTTTGAGATTTTGGCCTGTCTTATATCGCAGATTTAGACTCTCTTGACTAAATTAAAATCATATAATTATATATTTTCAACGAAGACATTTAATAACGGAAACATTGTACAGTGTGTGTGGAAAAAGAATTGCGATAAGACCCATTTGAATGGTTTGAAATGAAGATCGGGAGACATGTGGCCCACAAGCACTTCTGTTCCGAGAGAAGGAGAATTTTAAGAGATCGCCACAGGCTCAGCTCATACAAACATACACATAAAGGCAAGAGATTACAGCTCGGCATAAATGTCATAGCCAGTGATGGGATGGTGGTCGTAAGCCTATTAGGGAGTTAATAAATCAGGGCCAGAGCGGTGCCAGGAGCCGCTGTTGGGCCCGGCTTTATGAGCACTGAGCTGATTATGTCCATTGAGTTTCAGTTTGGCTGCATCCGTATCGATGGGCTGAATAAAAAACATTGACCGTAAAGTTGATTACGTTCCTGGCCACTTTTATAGGAAGGTTTGCTCGTCCAATCACAACCCGTCAAATGCCAGAGGCTCCCGCCAAAACAATCTGCGTTCGTTTGGACCCTGTTGTATAATATGTTTTAGTTATGTTTTAAAATGCTGTATTAAAGGAATATTCAAGGTTAAAATACGCAAATCAATTCTAAACTAAAGTGAGGTCTTGTAATAATAAACAGAAAACACATTTTCGAACAAGCGGGCAGGCCCACAAACCGCGCGGTATTGAACATACCGGTTTCTGTCTGCGCTCGCGTCATCCGCAAAAGCATCGTGTAAACATAGCACGATTCAAGCAGACCGGCAGGGGGAGGAGCAATCAAATTGAAGTTTGGACTCAAGCAAATGAAGCAACTGTTTAAAGAACGGAGCATCTGTTCGTTAGCAAGCCCATCAAAACATAGTGGAAGGTTTCCAGGCGTCATCATAAGCACCCAAAGCGGAAGCTCGGCTCGTTGTGAACGTGCTGTGATTATCAGTGACAGCTGTAGTGTGGCAGCTTGCTCTGCATCAGGTGTCTCTCATATGAGAGTGAATGCGGATTCTGTCACCTCTGCTGTACCCCGCTGGTCTGTCCCCGCAGTTACACGCCCCTGACTGACGCCAGATCAGCTGCGTGCAGGAAGGACATGTTGCTGTGTAAGAAGCACCAGCTGTTTGTGTGGTTTACCTTCTGAACAAATCTGATGCATTTCCTGTATTTATATCTTATTTGATTTAGATTTTATGATTAATTCACAAGGCGTTTGGTGCGTTATACATCTCCTAGCGTATTTTTGGGTGGTTGTTAGTAGGTGGAAATGAGATTTCTTTGTTTATTATTTAAAAATGTGATGTATTACAATGGTATCTGTTCCTGTAGCTCAGATGATGTCAGCTTTCAAGGTCATGGGTTCAATTCCCAGGGAACACACATCGATAAGGTGGAACTTATTTTGCCTGCCTTATGCGTTCCTGTAGTTGGTAGAGCAGCACAAAAGTTGTGGGTTTGATTGTATAGCTTGAGTGCACTGTAAGTTGCTTTGGGTAAAACCATCTGCCAAAGGTGTAAATGTATTATTATCATTCACCAGACTAATATCTGATATCTAATATTGAATAATCTGATAACACATGAGAGCAAACGCAATAATACTTGCATCTTTTTTTTTACAACAGCTAAACATGAGCTTTAACTAAACATGCACGTACTGAACTTTCCTAAATACAAATATTTTGAGGCAGCGAACGTTAATAAAGAGGAGTTGAATGAATGAATTCATCGGAGAAAACAGCACAATCCTCAGGGACTTCCTGTCTTTTATAACTTCTGTGATGGTATTTAATGCTCGGGGGTCTATAGAGTTTTTCTTTTATAAGATCAGTTTTTTCTAGAATCTGTGGCATGGCACATGCCTTCATGACGACAGTAACAGTTTGTTATTCCAGACAATCAGCGCATGCAGAATCATTTCTCCAGATGTTTAATAACGAAGCAGTCTTGAAAAATAAACACTTGTCCATAAAATATTCTGAAAACAAGCTCTTGTGGAATCTTTCAATCGCTTCAGAAGTCATGGCTTTGGGCGGAGATCCTCGTGGGAACGAGTAATAACTCTTATGACCTCACAGGCGACTTTCAGAGCCAGACGTTAAATTTTCCTCTTTTTCATCCCTTCATATGATTTTTCCAGGTTTCTGTCCAGGAACTTTGGATTCAGAGTGGCAGCTCTGTGTTTTATGCACCAATGGAAACGGAGGATGTATGGACCTGGAGGGCAGGATAGATGGGTTTTTGCTTTTGTACCGTTTCAGTCTAATGTTTAATCTTAGATCAATCAGAAGGCTGGCTGGTAAACTGTGATAGGATTTAGCTTGTATGTAGCTAAATATCTAGTTTACTAAGAATCTTTAACAAAACTCAACTGGTAAACTTTGGCAAATCCAGTATTCTCTTCTGCGTGTTGTTTGAGGCAGATACTAAAACTTGTTTAACGATGATAAAATTGCTATTTTGAGACCGGACTCAAATAGAAAAACAGTTGCTTTTGCAATTTTCTAGTTCTAAAGTATTAAACATTATGACAGCACTTGTGGTCGCGTGTGGATATAATCTAAAAGTCAGATGTTTATAGTCGCTGCTCTATTAAAGCGTCTGCTGAGCGTGAACTCAAATCAAAAGGCTTTAGTTTTCTGCTGCAGGAAATCATGTTTAGTTACACAAGATTAAGTGCTGCTTACCGGGTAATCATTAACTGAAAATTTCACCGCATTACAGCACCTGCACTCTGTCTGTTTTCAGAATGGATACCGCACGGTACATACCGCATGCTTCTTACCGTTTTAAATACGATAAATGAAAGCAGACCCCATTGAATGTATGGAAGGTTCCAAAGGTCAAGTTGAGCGCATTGCATTGTGGGATACGGGGTTCAACACCGCGTGCGCTGTCGTTTATCCTATTGTGACTAAAATGACACTCCTAGTGGTGATAAGCCAGTATTAAACGTATGTCAAATTTGTCATTGGTTATTCTACGTCATGTGAGGGTGCGAATCAGTTGACATGTGATAAATGGTACGATAAATGCTGACAAAAACACCAGATGTTTTGTTTAATTCATTATTTATTTAAAAAAAATTAAGCCGTTTCATATCTGTCAACATCCTGTTGTGGTGTCTGTCTGTCTGTCTGTCAGACGGACTAACAGCTTCTTAGACACTGGTCTCACATAGAAACAGAAGGTGACGACATGTTTACATTTGTTCTTTGTCAGTTACATTAATTATCTGTTTGCACAACAATAACAATAAACCCATTATCACTGACTGACAACACGTGCTGCAATGTTTAGACAAACAAGAGCGTGACATTAATCAATAACTGCCACTGGTTAAGCAATTATCAATCACTTCCTGTAGATCAGAAGTATTGACGTTTTGTGTCATTTTCAGAAGTCATTCTCCAGAATATTGACAAGTTTCTGCAGAATGTAACTGCTATACAGTCATATAGTTCAACACACACAATGCTGCTTGCGTGTCTTATGTTCATATGTGGTTTTTAATATATGTAGCCCAGCTAACAGGGAATGTTCTCAGAACATTGGCTAACATTCTAAGTTCCCTCACTGTTATCAAAATACGTTCTTGCAATAACGTTAGTAGAACTTTTTACCGTTTTATATATCATATCAAACCATATTCTTAAGTAGTTAGAGGAACGTTTTAAAAACGTTACATCGTTTAAAACGTGCC
>JAZGTJ010009953.1:0-18721 GCA_036877575.1 Botia almorhae | reverse complement strand
TTTTGTTGCAGGAAAACGATGAGGTTCTGGTTGCAGGATTCGGTCGTAAGGGTCATGCTGTGGGTGATATTCCTGGTGTGCGTTTCAAGGTAGTGAAGGTGGCCAATGTCTCTCTACTGGCCCTGTACAAAGGCAAGAAGGAGAGACCCAGATCATAAACTGTTCTTGTTGAAACCACAATAAAAGGAAGTTTTTCAGCTCCATAATCTGTCCTTCTATTTCTTTAATACAATTATCTTTATACAATGAAGTTAGTTTAGTTATAATGATTGTTAAATAAGTTTAGACAAACATGATCTGTTAGTTTTTATCATTGTTGGTACTGACTGCTTCCTGAGTCCAGCGGTTAATTTGTTTTTGTACATTTTTAAACTGGTTGAGTGTCTTGCAGAATTGGGGAGGGCATTATTAATTTAACATTTTGGGTTAATTATTCAAGTTAGTCTTTGCTTTGTTTTACATGTCTAGTCATTTAATAAATGACTATGGTCTTTTGAGCTGAAGGGTTTAATTGTAATTTGGTACATTTTAAACCTTTTTAAAATTTGTGATTTGTAAACTGTTATGGGATATGAGTGATTTCACATTCCTTTATAGTTATGCTTTACACATTTTATTCTTTGTGCTGCATATTATAACTGTATTCTTACTGTATTATTTCCTAACTTCATCCAACTAGAATCTCTGAGACCATGTACAACTGTCTGTTGATGTGGGACATTTGCTTGTGTGGCTCGTTTCTGACTAAATATGTGAAGCCAGTTGAGCACCAGAGTCCCTGCTGTAAATAATCCAGACGCGTCTGTCTTGCAGAACCATCTGCAGTTTAAACAGATGAAACTGTTGGGACTGAAGACACATTTGTGATGAATTTCAGGTTCTTTTAGCTAAACCTCGTTTCAGGGTCGGTTAGTACTCAAATGTTCCCTGATCAACATGTTCTCATGCGTGTAGCAGATGACAGTGAGCAGGTGTGGCTTGTCATGCATAATTCAAAAATTGTGTGTGGGGGCCGATTCTAACATGGAATAAACATTTAGGAGGAAATGAGGTAAACCTGGAGTGATGGAACCACACTGAGGTTTAATGAGGATTTATCAACTCTAATACACAAACCGTTATACTTCTGACCTGTAAATTCTGCTAATGTGTTGTTGCTAGATGACATCTTCCAGGGCTCTGCTTTTGCCCTCTTGAGCAGAAGTTTGTTTGAAGCTCTTGAGCAGAAGTTTGTTTGAAGCCGTCTCATTTCAGAAGCAGCTGTTGTTTCTGGAACATTTTTCGTTTTAGAGCACATGGGGTTCAGCTGGAACACTCTGCTTGAGTGCTTTCATCTGATGTATGTAATGTTTATATTCTGACTGACTGCACGTCATTTTAGAGTACTAGTGAGGGTGTCACTGCTTAACCTCTGAAAAACTATTAATGGAAATCTTTATTAAAACTGCATCTGCTGTGTTATCTAAACACATTTTTTTGTTTGCTTGACAATGCAAAACTCACCGCCACAAACCTGGAGCATTCTTTACATGATGAAACATTAAGGACTGTTTAATGTAACTGAAATTCACCTGTGGTTGCTAAGCGTGTTGTGTTCGCTCGCTCGCTCTCTCTCTCTGCAGGTGGAGGGAATGCTGCATTACAGAACTGAAGAGTTTGGCAGCGCAGATGCTCCGCTGCAGCTGCATGTAGAGAAATGCATTATTATTAACATGAGTGATTTACAGTGTCCCTGAGGTCTCAGTTAGTACAGTCAGTGAGCTGTTTGGAAATCAGTGTAGAATTTTTCATGAGATAAAAACACTACAGGCTTTATTTAGTTCACTGTGGTTGTATTTGTACATTGTTTGTACAGCATGTGCTGCATCATATTCCTGTACCATGATATTGTACTTCAATGGAACATGGTCCATGTTACAGTGAGGATGTAAGATGATAATATACCTGAACTTGGACCTGAAAAATGACCGTATTCATGTACTTCAATGTCCTTTATAATGACAATAAGCTGAGACAATAGTTGTTTGCTACTTTAATTTCATATTTATTAAATCTTTCAACAAAAGCTGTGTTTACTGGTAAATGTGCACCTGACAGTAAACAGAGACTCGCTCAGCTGTCATTGATTAGCTGAATAATAGAAGGTTTATTGATCTGTGAAAGGCTTGTTTTACACACAGTATTTCTCACTGTATCAGCTGAAATGATTCAATCTAATCCATGTTTTCCATTATCTCTCTTCCACATCTAACCATCACTCACTGGATCCAGTCAATATCATCCACACTGTAGATGTCACATTCGGCCGGTCACAGCTTCAGTGAGCTGCAGGTTATACTGCTGTTTATGTAGCTAATACTTTCTTCCTAAAACGACATTGTACAAATCTGATGTGTCTTACATGCTTTTGTTTTTCTGAACACTGCAGATGAAGTCGAACCGCTTTCTGAAACAGAGAAATGCATCAGAAGAATGTAAGTGGATTCTGGGAAAACTCGATTCTGAACACACAATGTTATGAATTATGAAGAGTTATGAAATATGTTTTGTCCGATTAGTATCCAACCTGTGCTGACCCGAAATCAGCTTGGAATAATTCCATCATCTCTCAGTGTGTGTTTGTGCTGGATGTTTTTACAGATGTCACATTGTTTGTGTGATTTGTCTGTCAGGTGTAATTATTGTGTGGTTTCATGACTCATGCTCACACTGGTGATTATTGTACTTTTGATTGTTTTATAATAGGTTTTATATAATACTTGTTGTTGATTAAAGGTACAATCCCTATTAACTTTACATGCTACTGTACTACATGTGCTATTTCTGCAGTATGAAGTATGAATACAGCAGGAAGTGTGTGAATTTTTTTGTAGTTTTCATGGAATACCTGTGAGAATATACAGCAGAAAACACTGCTTATAGTTTGTATCCCACAATGCAATGCACCTTCCATCTGACCTCACAACTGGTATCATGCAAGACCCTGTTTCCCGCACTATGTTAACATACTGCACACAGTATACATACTGTATACTACAGCACTGATATGAGGAGAAGGATGAGCTGTTTCTGCGCACTCACAGTACGAACACGCCACCTAGCGGTCAGCAGCAGAAACGCACTTATTAAGTGCTGATACTTCAGTCTCCATCAATTGTTTATAATAAGTTCTATTCATCCATTAAAGTTTTGTTAGAAATATAGTGTAATTTTATCTGGGATTCAGCTAAACTGATTCACACAGATTTATTTGTGTTCATTATGGTCTTCTTCCTCTAGCATGTTTTCAGTACATTGTGTCTGAGATTCTTTTGATTGGTACATGCATACGTTTGTAGTTTGTGTATAAACCTCCCCTCATAAATGATGTATCCTAATTACACTTTTTCTGCAGTCATTGCACAAATATATGTGTGCTTTAGAAACTAGTATTAGCCCCAAACAAAATACACTTGTGTTTTCATGGTGCAGGGTTAGAATCTGATGCTAGTACAATGTGATGCCAAAACATACATGAGTATAAGAACACAGTAATCCCATGATATTTCCTATTACAGAATGAGGTTCCATGTTTAAGAGCTGAAAGACTGCTGTGTCCCATGATCAAGTATTTATAGAAGTACTGTGACCTAAATAACCTAGTGTGTAGTCTGAGCGATGCCCCCTAAACCAACAGCTCTGCTCGTCTGAAGGTAAGAAGACACTGAGGGTCTCTCTCTGAAGGTCTTTCTCTGAGGGTCTCAGCAGGAGAAAGTAACTTTTCTTGCATTATAATTGTGATTGTGCTGCTGTAGATTGTTTCATGTATCTGTGTGGAGGTTTGTTTACTTTTAAATGTGAAGTCCATGATCATGTGATGATACTCAGACACGTGCGTGCAAACGGTGTCATAGGAATGAAAGACTACAGCAGTTAAATGATATTATGAGTGATGATGTTATGCACAGTTTACATGTTGTTTTCACTTGAGCTGCAGAACGTTTCCATACATCACAGGTCACATGACGTGTGTTCTCTGTCACGATCAGAGGAGAGAAGCTGCTTTGCTCTCTGTCTGTGTTATCTGAGTGGGGTTGAGCCATCATCCACTCATCTTACACAGTGTCATGGATCTGGAAACATCAGCAGGGATTTATGATGAAGATGTATCAACTCAGTTGATGATTGAGCAGAGTCTCCTGCAGTGTCACAAGCAGACTCAGCTCCAGAACACATCCTCTGATGATGTTAGCAGGTGCACATCACCTAATAATCACTTTCATTAGTGAAACTCATTGTTGTTGCGCATACATGATGAAATATGTTGTTTTTTGTCTGCAGGAACAGACAGATCAGCCCAGAGAGAGAGAAGATCTTCAAAGCTATAAAACATGGTCAAATATGTTATTAAAGATCATTTATGTAATACTATTTATTATTTATTTATACATAGATGAAAGAAACGAGGAATATCAGGAGAAACAGAATTAAACCCACATTCTCTTTTTGTGTTTTTTAAATTACATTTAACAATGAAACACATTTGAATAGTATTTATCAAACAGATTTCTTACAGCTTCATCATGTCTCTCAGGTGATGAAAGATCTCTCCAGAAGCTCACAGTCCACCATCCTGCTTTCAGTGAGGAGGACAACACAGGATATGTTCCTCTACATGAGGCTGCAGCCCAGAAGAACCAGAACATCCTCCAGATCACATTCACCGGTCTGTCGTCAGCTGTCACTGTTGTTTTGATGAGTCTTCATGTTTACAGTCTGTATTAAGATGAACTGTACTGAACGTTCAACAGCTTCTCCTGCACAGATAAAGGACAGGAGGACTCATCGGGGGAAGACGGCTCTTTTCCTGGCTGTGGAGAAGGGTCTGATAGATAACGTCTGTTTCCTGCTGGACCACGGCTGTAGTGCTGATGCTCTGGATCAGGAAGAAGACTCACCTCTTGTTTTAGGTTGGTACAAAACAGTGAAGCCTCCAAAATCTACACAGAGGTCAGTTTCTTTTTGATCTATCTATTCAAATAGAAAATAGACCATGATTTACTGCTAGTCCATTTTCCAAAAAGAGAAAGAGTTTTTTAAAGTGTGTGTAAACATCTTATTGTATAAATTAACATGGGTTAAAAGACACAAAATCTGCATGTCATTCTGGGTATTTTTTTGTCAGATAACGTTTCATTTCCTGACCACATCTGTGTTCTCACAGCCATTAGAAACAATCATTACGACATGGTGAAACTTCTGCTGAACTTCAGTGTCAAAGTTAACCAGGAGGGGGCGCACCGCAGAACCGCCCTGCATGAAGCTGCTCGCTTGGGCCTGATAGAGTTTGTGGAGTTGTTATTGAAGTATGGAGCTCATCCTGACCCCAGGAGCAGCTACGGTCTGACCCCGTTAGCTTTAGCTGCTCAGGCGGGACACCTGCAGATCGTCCGGACGCTCCTCCAGAGAGGTGAAGAGTTGGAACATCAAAAATCACAGACACACAGTATCCAGAATCATCAAATATACTGTACACTAAATCACACGTCTCTTAAGTGTGTGGATAGACATTTAAATTTAGCATGAACAGTGTGAGTTTGTACACACACTGTTCACAACAACAAGCCAGGATTTATATACAAAAAACCCCCCAAAACCCTAGTTACTATAGTTAACCACCATGATTAATTTATGTGTTGATAAATCTGAGGTCCAGTCCAGTATTTTGGGCTCTTTGGAGTATTTCAGAATCATATGTGTTGATGTGCAGAGTGTGTTTATGTGCAGAGTGTGTTTATGTGCAGAGTGTGTTTATGTGCAGAGTGTGTTTATGTGCAGAGTGTGTTTGTTTATCAGGGGCAGATGTGGAGTCTCAGGCACAGGACAGCGCCACCATTCTGTTTGAATCTTCTGCTTCAGGAAACCCTGACGTGATCTCTCTGCTGCTGGAGAACGGAGCTGACGCTAATGTACCCAAACACACCGGCCATCTGCCCATCCACAGAGTGGCTCACCGCGGCCATGACAAGTTTGTGGTCTATCACACATCCTCTGTTACATATTCATGACCTGTACACAACACAGTTTTAATAGCTAAAAAAGTTAAGCCTGTTTTTACTACAAAGACTTTGAATTCAGAACCCCAACTTCCAAAAATATGCCAGCAAACCTGACTGAACAAAAACTTCTCAGGCAAAGAACACATCTGATTGGCTAAAAGTATCTGGGCAGCTCCTAGATTCTTGTTTGCCATTTGACATGCTGTTTTACGGAAGTATGTGACTAAATATTCAGTATTGGGGGGAGCAAAGATACATGTGTGATACAGTGCGCGTGGTGCAGTGCGCGTGGTGCAGTGCGCGTGGTGCAGTGCGCGTGATGCAGTGCACACAGGTGATGGGTTAAGGTCAGATTTTGGGTCTGGGTTACTGTTCATACTTCTACAGTTTCATTGACATTGACTCATTTCTCAGAGCTCTGGCTCTTCTGATCCCGGTGACGTCGTGGGAAGCTGTGGATGACAGCGGGATCAGTCCTCTTCATTCAGCAGCTGCAGGCGGACACACACGCTGTCTGGAGATGCTGCTCTGTGCAGGTTATGACCCCAACTTTATGCTCCACCCGTGGGTACGCCGCAACTATGACGACAAGCGGCAGTCTGCCCTGTACTTCGCCGTGTCCAATGATGACGTCACCTCGACCAGGGTTCTGCTGGAGGCGGGAGCCATGCCCAACCAGGACCCGGTGAAGTGCCTGCAGGTGGCGCTGCGCCTGGGCAACTATGAGCTTATCAACACGCTGCTTCGATATGGTGCCAATGTGAATTACTTCTGCCGAGTGAACACAACTCACTTCCCCTCAGCGCTACAGTATGCCCTGAAGGACGAGGTCGTGCTGAGAATGCTGTGTAACTATGGTTACGATGTGGAGCGCTGCTTTGATTGTCCGTATGGAGAGGGCTCTCATGTGCCACACGGTTATGAGGGCTGGAGCAATACTGTCATTAAAGATACTCTGGTAAAAATCTGTATTTGCTTATTGTTTCTATAAAAGCACTTGATAATTATTAACTCACTTTTACATCAGTCTAAATTCATACGCTATTATGTTCTCTGAGTTACAACAAATGAGACAGTCTGTCCAGTCAGCTCACACAGAAAGCTCTCGTGTGACTTTAGAAGACTCATTCTGGAAGTATATGGATGTATTAAATGCTAAATCTGTTTGTGTAGTTCTGTGAGGTGATCTCAGTCTCGTGGCTGAAGCATCTCTCTGGGAACATGGTGCGAATCATGTTGGACTATGTTGATCATGTGACTCTCTGTTCTAAACTGAAGGCTGTTGTCATGGAACAGAAGCAGTGGCCAGAAATCTGTCGAATTCAAGGTTTGTACGACAACAAACCCCGTCAAGAACACATTCCAATCATACTTCATCTTCAAAACCACAGAAACATGCTGAAGTTACATCTGACCTGTTTCAGGAGCTTAATATTTTCATCAAAAATAGACACAATATATCGTAAAAATGATCCAAGGCTTTTTACGCTAATGTAACTTGTTTTTCTGCTTTGAATTTGGGTAAAATATAACTACAGTCTCTCTTTTGATTCTGTTTTTAATGGAATGGTTTTCTGTTTCTGAAACATCGCAGAGAACGTGCGCTGTTTGCAGCATCTCTGTCGAATGAAGATCAGACGCTGTTTGGGACGACTGCGTTTACGAGCTCCAGTTTTCATGAGCTTCCTTCCTCTGCCAGAGCGACTGAAGCAGTACATCTTATATAAAGAATATGATCTGTACAGCCAGCAGTGTAAACTCAAAGCAAATGAGAGTTGATACTTCCTAACACACTCGGCTTAAAAATAAAGCTTAAAAATTGAAATGCAGGAGAAACATGTGCTGTTATTTTTTTTTTAAGTCTTCTTTATAATAACTTAATATAAATGTTAAGCGTTTGATTCTGTCTGTGATCTTCTGAACTCTGAGCAGCATGATGCACTTGTCAAAAGATACTGGTGTGGTCTATAAATACAGTCACTGGAAACTTAAATGAAACTGCTTTGATGATTTATTTACTTTTAAGGCAAAGAAGAATCATTTGCTTGTATTAGAAACAGATCTGAGATCTGCCCGTTAAAACTTCACCCTGTATAAATGTAGTTTACGCAAATAAAAAAGATATTTGACAAATAGCCGTTTATGTTCTCTTATTAAATTGTTAATACATATAAACATCATGTGTGATTATTATAACAGAACATCACACACATTTTATTCCTGTTTTAAAGTACACAATTATATTAACATCAACCATATTGGTGAAAAGCTTTTATGCAATACAAGAGAAATTACACAACAAAACAAAAACGTTAAGTTTAGGAATATGGGCCTCTACAATACTTCTTTACTTTCTGAAGAGCTGTTTAGGTTGTTTTAACTAATGTTTACATTTAAGCAAAATATACTTTATTCTGTGTTTATTATATAGACTTTATTACATTATTGAACACCTGGTGTCGCTACAATCTTAATTCTTCACAGCTTATTGTTGAAGTATATGGTTCTAAGAGGAACTTTAAAGCACTCTTCACATTCTGTTTTTCATGTAATTCTGTGAGAGAACTGTCAGTGCATTGTTTGATCTATTGTGTAACGTTTGTGATTTATGAATCTTATAATTATAATGTCGAGTTAATTCCATGTGTTCAGGTACTTATTTCTATCAAGTCAATACACATTCAATGAGTTTTTAGTCTCAGTTACTCATTAATTTTCTGTGTATGTATGTTCAGTGGTTTTAATTAAACAATTTATATAACTAATATTATTAATGTATGTAATAAATCTCATTTGGAAGGATCAGTTGGGAAAACTTTTCATGGACCCTAATAGAAGATGAAGGCCCTAATTGTCAGGGTCCTGGATTCTTGTCTTGAGTTGTTCCTAGTTCCCTTGCCGGGACCACGACAGTCTCTGTGTTTTATGTCAGAGCATGACGTCTAGATCCTGACTCAATCCGGGTCTTGGTTCTTGTTTCTTGGAATCAGGATCTGGACTCATGCTCTGGGTCTTTGTTTTTTGGTGGAAGCACATGGCCTTTGTTTACATTGGCCATGTGCTCTCTGACCCCGCCCCCTTGTTAATTCCGTTTTTTTTTAGTTATTTCTCCTTACCTGTTTTTCCTCATAACCCATCTTAGTTCCTTTCCTATTTAATGCCCTTGTGTCTGCTGTCTGTGTATGGGTTCTCTCTTCGTCAGCCATCGTAACACTAATAAGATGACATGAAGAGTTTGTACTGAATTCTGTGTAGCACCAGGAAAGGTTCTTCATGGCACTAATATAAAATGGTTCTTTAAAGAACCTTCATTGAATTTTTCATTTGAGGATGCAGAGAAGTTTCACAGATGACATGACAGTGAGAAGCACGTTTTAGTTTGATACTGTGTGGAAAAGTGATCAGGGCTGTTTTGGGTCATTGCTGGTGTGGTTCTATCATGTATTGGTGAATAGTAAGAGAATCAGAGCAGAAAGAAGATCTGGGTGTATCTTCAGACAGAAGGCTCAGGTGTCTTCTCTTCTTTTGTCTTTGAAGTGAGATAAAGCGCTGGACACACACTGTGATCAGACGAGCTAAACTTTCTGTCTCTGTATTTGTGTTTGAGACATTGCCAGCAGTATCATCAGGAAAGCATAAAACTCATATTTTCCAGGTGATGCATATTTGAAATAAATGAAACACAGTTTTTCTATTGGAACAAACTCCTCAAAGAACAAATGTATCCATGAACAAACTTGACCTTTGCAAATAACAAACTTTGAAAGATGAAATGAGTAATCCAGTGATCTCATATCATGATCCATAACAGAACATTTACTTTTCACAGATAATAATCTGCTGTTGCATATGATCACATTTATCAGACACATTTTGGATGTCACACATTGTTTTGAGCGTGTCATAACAGGGTGTTTGCACACACTAACCTGTGTGATCTGTTCGGTCTGATAACCCAAAATCAGTCAAATAAAATGACATCTGGCAGTGTGCAAAAGACTGCATTCATTAAACATACAGTACTGAGGTCATGTGACAATGAAACATTGTAGCATAATGCATTTAGTGTATGTTGCACAGTATGACAGAGGCGTCCCAACTCCTCATCATTGTGTGTGTTGATTAACAGTAGTGTTGTGTTTGTTCCACTATTAGTGAGACAATTCTATAGACTTCCATTACACACAGAGAGAGAGACAGAGCTCCACCTCTCTCTCTCTCTCTCTCTCTCTCTCTCGTTCACTCTCTTGAGCTCTCTCTATCTCTCTGGTTCACTCTGGTGAGTGGGTCTGTATGGACGGGTGAGGATGGCTCGGTCCGTGCGGCTCGTGTATGTCTTCTCGGTTGTGTCGGTGTTTGTGGGCTTCAGCGCGGCGGTGATCGGGGGAAAGAGAGGAAACGCGGACAGATGCAGTTACAAGGTGAAACACACCGAGTTTCAGTCTGAAACAGACACGCGGCTCACGGACACAACAGAACATGTTCCGTCATGTCACGCTAACCCAACACAAACATTTCTTCAACATTTCTTTAACATTTCTTTAAAGTTGAGATTGAGTTACAGCTGCGGTGAATCTGTGATCGGAGGTTTAGTTTGTGTTGTGTGTCCCGGAGATACAAGAGATATGACCGGAGTGTGTTGACGTTTCTAAACAAGCTTTATGATGTTTTACACACAGAAAACGTTTATAGTTTCCAGTAGAACCACATAAACGTTTCCAGTAGAACCACTAAGAGCTTTACATCCGGATAGCACAGAAACATTAAAAATATAAAAAAGTTTGATACATTCTACTTGTCCAGAGATCCACTTTAAAACGCGCAGAAAACTAATACGAAGAATTTATAATGTAACATATAAAATAAAAAAACTAATTATTAAAGAGAAACGTGTAGCAGAAAGCACGTGTGTTTGTGTTGTTTATAAGCAGTCTTGTGTAAACACAGGTCTGGGGTCAGGAGTTTGGGGAAATGCTCTCTGGATTGTTCATGTGTTGTTGCAGGAGCTGACCTGCCAGTTTCAGGCTGTTCTTAGTGAGTTGAATCAGTAAACTTGGGATCACTGTGGGAAGATTTCCCATTCAAACCAGTTGAGTTGAGCGGAACTTGTCTCAGTGTTAAGTATAATCTGCGGCTTGTTGAAAGTGTTAAAAAAGCTTTGCGTTAATCAAGAGTGCTTCATTTGTTTAATGGAGGGTATGTGTGCAGTTTTAAACACTCTCCACACCTCTGTGTTGTATTGTGTTTCTCTTCCTGTTGGTCAGTGTCCTGCAGTTTGCTGTTGATATACAGACTATTGAGTGACAGATTGGCCCAATCACTGTCTCTTCAGGTCATGTGCTGCTTTGAAGTCATTTCCCACAGGAAGTTAAAATTCTTTGGTATTTGCTTCTAGGAAACACAGCGCACCTCCCTCCACAGTAACATCAGAACCAAAGCAGCACTGGAGGTGTAAATGAATCCGCTTGTCTTGAACTGTTTTAAAGTCTTCCACACTTTAAATCAGCTTGAAATAGTTTATAGAAAACAACACTAGCCTGATTATAGACAGCTCACAGTCAATGCCAAACTGTTTCCCATTTTTAAACATGTTTTCTTTTTGTGCATTTCTGTGTGTTTTGAAGCACCTTTATATGCTACATGGTGTCACTGTGGAGAGTCTGAGGAAAACGCAGGTGTATTTGAATTAATCTCTGTTGTCTCTGAGCTGTGCTTGGCTCTTGCTGAGGTTACACAGAGGTTCTGTTGGAGCTCTGATGGGGCTGCTGGCTGGGATTAAAGTGTTGTTTTGGCCTCTCAGCTCAAAGGAATCTGAGAAATCCAGCTGTCAAAGAATTCTCAGTGTGAGAAATGAGGCTTTTACTTTCCTGACCGTGCGTTTCACATCTCTGTTAAAGAAATGAAGGATGGAAGCATCAGAATTCATTACTGTGCGGATATTACAGGCTGTGTAATGGGTTTAACAAACGGCTCGTCGTCTTCCATCTGGTGAAGTGATGTCAGCCAGAATCACAAACATCAGCTCGTATTTGAAGATGTTGTTTCAGGGAGAGCAGTGCTGGCTTTCTCTGGGTGTGACACAGTAAGTGATTAATGTCAGAAGGGTAAACGTCTCTCTTTCATGTATAAATCAGTTGTGCAGTTGATGGAATCCCCACAATTAATATTCAGCTTGGAATTATAAATGTTTTGCAACAGGCTGCCTGTACTATCACTGTACATGAATGAAATCATTTAGAATGACATAATAAAGTCTAGATTTATTCCAGAACCTCACAAGAATAAAGGTCTGAAATTCTTCAGTGAAACACGGATGATGTCAAAGCTTCTGTTGATCATACAAGGAAGTTGTTTGGACTTTATATTTTCTGCAAAGATTCTGAGTTTTCCACAGAAAGAGGAAAATAATACAGTATCAGAACAACATGAGGGATGGCAACAGTCCTCACTTTTAGCTATAACACAAGGTCTTTAATCTGGATGCTGTTTGTGTAAATGAATTCTGTCTGGATTACTCTGAGTGGAGTCTGTAGTTTGTAGTCTTACAGGTGCTTAATGCAAATCTACATGTTTATAAAATGTCAGACAGAAGACAAAAGCTGAAGAGAAGAGTGTTTTATCATCTACACACACACACACAGAATCTACACAAACTCTGACGCATGAGTGAATATAGGGGCCTGACATCCTCCACTCGTGTGTTTCTGTGTGTGTTTCAGAAAGGCCCCTCACACACTTGGCTCTCTTGTTCTCGGAACATCTGGTTGGAGATGAATGATGGTGATGGGGGTGTGTTTCATGGGACCTGTGATGCAGAGACAGAATGAGGGTGGGGGGGGTCAGACTTGTTTCTCTGCTGTCTTAAGGCTGCATTGAAAACCATCCAAGCAGCTCGTCACCCTGGAAGCCGTGTCTTGTGCTTTGGTGGGAAAATCTTTGGTTGGCTAGTTCTGAATCGGCTGCTTTGGTGACCTGCTTTGAATTGTGGGACGGGGTCTTTCAGAAGCAACACTTCTTTTGAGGGGACGAGTGCTCCTGCCGCTCGCACTGAATGGACGGATGTCGCCGGTAAACTGAAGTATGTTAAAAGTGAATTAAAAGTCAGGCCACCCCGTTCACCTCCGTTGAGAGACTGTGATTGGTCAGTGATTTTCTGTGATACACTTAAAGAGAGCTCAGTTTTGGGTTGACCACTACATGTTTTAGAAGTCACAGTTTTAGGAGTCATTTTATATTACAATATAGTAAACTTAAAATTTGTCCCCAGATATGACATAATTGTGCAGTGGTGACTGTTTTTTGCTTACTGTTAAGATAATGGCTTTCAAAGTAATGTAATATGAAACATTATTTAAACATAACATTACTCTGTATATATACAATATTCTGTATATATACTGTATATATATAATGCTCTATATATAACATAAAGATTATTAATAATGAAGAAATGAAGGTCTGGCAGACAGCGTCACAGTTTGTGATACTTTTAAGACTCAGATCTGATAAATCCACACATGTAACTGCACATAACTTCAGTTCTATAACGCAGAAAGCTGCAGCGATGTTAAAAAACTACCACTCACTTCCAGTATATCAACAAAGCTGTTACACTGGAAGCAGGTGTCTGTGACGGGTTACAGAGTAAAGATTTCTGCTCGTGTCAGATGTTTAAGATGTAAAGATAATAAAGCACAGCAGAATGCTTTCCAATATCACAATATAAACTAGTCAAAATCACCCACAAAACTGGTTAAATGTTAATAATGAACTATGTAAAATCTCAGTTATTCTACAATGGTTATAAAATGTCGGTTAAATCTAATACAGAGCAAATGTGAACATTTGAATTTGCTTTTCAGCCTCATGTTGTTGTTGAGTGACCCTCAGGGCTGAAACAGGAGTGTGCTGGAGTTATGCAGAGAGCCGGTCTCTGGTCCATCCAGTTCCCCCCCTCTCTCTCTCTGCCTCTCTCTCTGCCCCTCTCTCTCTTTCTCTCTCTCTCTGCCTCTCTTTCTCACTCTGTGTCTCTCTCTCACATACTGAAGTCATTATAATCAATTAGCTGCTCTTTGCTCGGGTCTAATCAAGAGTCTGGTGCTGAGTAACTTCCTGCCTGTGATTTGAGATTATACAGTGTGTGTTGTGTACAGACAGAACTCTCGCTTTGAGCTCCGGCTGGATGAGTCTTTTATGTCTTCAGTTTGTGGGCGCTTCAGTTAAAACCACTACATTATGTGTGTTATCTCTGATCATCTGTGAGAGGTAATGAAGTCCAGAGGCTTTTCCTGTTGTGAAATGTTAGTTGAAATGAAGGCGAGTTATTTAAAGTCCCCATAACATCAAAAAAGACTATTATGTTTACATAATACACTTGATAATACAGTTACATAATACACTGCTCTTATTGTTCCTGGTCATTTCATCGGCACATGTTAATCCAAACACAAAAACTAACCTGTAAATGTCACTCGTTTCCAGGTTAACTAACTAGTCACCTGACTGCATTCAGTCTGTGATTCCAGTCAATGTGATTCCAGTCAATGTGATCCAGACAATGTGATCCAGTCAATGTGATCAGTCAGTTCCTGAAGGATAAAACAGAGAAATATTTTGTTTCACTTAGGCCTCAGATAAAGAGGGAGCTGCATTGTGAGGGTTGTTGTCCTGGATCATATAGCATATATAGATACATATATACACTATACATATGTATATAGTATATATATATATATATAGTATTCGTGTTCTGTGCGCATGTCAAAAGATCAAATCTGATTCTAAGCGTGTCATGTAAACGCGCACATCAACCCGATGACTTTATTCAGCGTTCATGTAAACACTGCACTCGGATTCATCAATCTGACAGATTTTAATACGATTGAAACACAAAGTGTGCATGTAAATGCAGCTAGTGTGTAGTGTGTATCTCTCTTGTGTCCAATCCTTCGTGTCTGGCTCAGCCTCTGTGTTCTCCATCAGAGCAGATAGACCATCTTAATGCTCCGTCTTGCTCTTCATGGTTCTGGAGTTTTAAAAGCCCCTGAGCAGAAGTTCATTTTTAACACGTGAAACACAAATCCCACAATACCGCAGTTCTTCCTGTGAGAACGTTCATAGTTGAGCGTGTCACTCAGCAGGTCAGTCCTGGAAGACATGTCTTCTGCTCTTTCAGTGTGTGACGCTGTTTGTGCTTGCAGTGGACACACAATGTCTATTCATTCTGGCTTATAAAAGTTAAAAATGAAGGGCTTTATTGATATTGAGTCTTTTGTGTCATACAGTTTCAGCTTGACATGACTGAGCTTGTTTTTGCTGGTTTCTGCCTGCTGTGTTTACATCCTTTTTATAACATGAATTTAAACAATAACCAAAACAAAACATGATTACAAAAGCACCTGGGCAAGAAAAGATCTCTTTGTAGATCTGATTCAAGTGTAACTGAAGATCATTTGATCAGGTGTGACTCCACTTCAGGTGATAATGCTGTTGGGACGCATGAACATTCTGAATCTGAATTATAACATGTAGTGAGAGCCTGAGACCAGCGTCATCACTTTTAGTATTACTGAAACTATTGCTGTTCTAAGCAACCAGACATTAGTGTTTCTGTACCAGTTAGCAACCACCTAGTGACTGCGTAACGTAGCTGGTAACCACCCACAATGTTTTGTTCATTCAAGTTCATTCATGTACAATCATTCATGCATGTTTAGTGTTTAGTCTTGATCTGTGGCAGCAGATATAAAGCTCGGGGACAGTGGCATGTGTTTCACGACAGTGAAGGTCAACTGTGCACAAGTCAGAGGTTCAGAGGTCAGTTCATTCAAGTGTCTGTGAGAGCCGGCGGGTTATGGCCTCATGTTCTTGTCTTACTGATCTGAGACCTGTCTCGTAACTTCTCTGTTAAACTAGAGCAGAACTTTAATGGGGCGGCTGGTTGTAGATCAGTGCAGAGATGCTCTACCCAGAAGTTTGGGGTCTGGAAAACCTATCACTTCTCCAGCCTGTCAGCTAGATGCTCCGTGTCTGTGAAACACATGTGACTCCAGCACAGCTTCATTTACATGTGGTGTGTGTGGAGATGTGCGCGCTGATGAATCACTCGTGCACCTCAGCAGTGCGTCAACAAACCCTGTTTACCAAAATGAGGTAGTTAACATCATGCTAGCACCATATGGGAGTGTTTTAGAAACACAAGGGTCTTGGGAAGACAGGAAAGGGATTATGGGAAACAGACAGAGGCTGTGGTCCCCTCCAGCATTTGACCGAATGCCACAGAGACCTTAATCAGACCTGAATGCCCTCTGATCTGATCATCTGGCCTCTCTGCTGGTCTGAGACCTGAGCGTGGGTTTTACACACTTTGTGAGGTTGGCAGTACTGGTCCAGAGTTTTATGTCATATTAAGTTTTGAATGTTGCCTGTGATAGTGATGTCTGTTATCTGTATCTCTTCTTTGTCTGTTTTGAGATTAACTGCAGTTCATTCTGTTTCTCTTATTGTGACCAGTGTTGTGCACGTCTCATTCGCTATCATTAAATCGCATTCTGTCCTAAATGCATCCGTGTTTTATTGGCCCTCTACATATTCATGATTAAATGGCTAAAACTGGTCATTTATTCACATTTCATGATTAAAATTGTGGATCTTCCTGAAATCTTTTCTTCTCTAGCTGAAATTGTGGATGTTTGTAGCTGCTGGCAAGTTGTAGACATGCTCTGATTGGACAGTAATTACACAGATGAGGAAAGCTGATACCTGTTCATTAATGTCACATGATCACCTGCAGCTACGGACCAGCAGAAGGAAACAACGCCACACACATTACATTTCTGAGCTCCAGTCAAATGCACAAAATTACAGAGGCATGAACGCTAGTATCTGTGATGAGAGTTACTGTGAGAAAACCAGCCTGCTGTTTGTTTGTTTTTAAAGTAATCTGGAGGACTTCCATTCGTTTAGTTGCCTGACTTATATTAGTCACATTTCTGACCATGAGAAGGGAATTTTTATTAGACAGTAATGGAGTTCTTTACATCTAACTATTCATCACTGATCTCCTCATATCAGTCATAATTATGGTGTTATTAGTATCTGCAAAATGTGATTACAAGTTACAAAACTGTAATAACATTACAAGGATTCCAACAGCAAACACAAGTCAGTGTGGTTGTTCTAGAGAATGTCTCTTCTTTCATATGAAAGTGGAAACATGTGGAGGTAATGAGAAGCGTGTGTTGGAGATCAGCTCAGTGAGGTTCTGCTCGGGTTTGTCCAATCAGATGCTGAGAGGTGCTTGTTGCTGTTCTCTTTGGAGATTAGGGGAGATTTCTTTGGGGAGTTTTCTCTGATTCCAGAGGTTTATTGCAGGAGGAGATGTGGATTTGTCACAGTGTGAATTAAAAAAAAATTAAAAGAACTTTAAAAATAAACATGTAGAACATTCTGGCAAAATACATTAACCCAGATAACAACAAACAAATCAAGATGTGAATATTTAACACTGTCTCTTAGAGCAGGACTTGATTTCACTGTTAGACCTGACTGAATCATGACTGTGTTGACTTTTTAGTTTTCTGATCTTCTCATCACAATATTTGTTGAAGTTTTGATGCTGTTTTTATGCTTTGAAGGTTTTGTTTATTTTCTTATATTATAAGAGCATGTAAGACAAACACAAAGATGGAGAACTGCTGCTACACTCGAACCCTGACAACTTCACTGTCTGTGAGGCTGTACTGAATTTATCACATGGGTGGGGTGTCTGCTTCTACCCCACGGGGTAAATCTGTCTTGTCTGTGCAGTGTCATTTGATTTCTGATGTTTGTAACATTCATTTCAGAATTACACAAGATTAAACATTTGCTGTTGATGCAGCAACGAGTGTGATGTGCAGTATCAAAAGCGTTTTCATATCTGGTTAATATGAAGCATTGTGTTCTGCCTTATACTTTGGATATTGTTTTCATATCATTTGGGATTCGTATGAGGTGGGATGTTGTCAGAAACTACAGAGCTTATAAGGACAGACGAGAGACGGAGCCTGACAGCTGAACTTTACATAGAAGTCTAACAAATGCTGCCGAGTAATTCAGTATGTTCTCGGCCATTAAAGCCCCTCCTGTTTTTTTCTTTTCCTGATCCTGGAGCAAGTACAGCAGCACTGTGATTGATCACTGCTGGGCAGATATCCCATCATGCCCTGTCTTACCTACAGAACACAGCCACTGATAGTGTACATGTGCTGGGTGTGGTACAGGGGTACAATCCCAGAGCATGAGGAGAAAACTGAAGCAACGAAAGATCAAACAAATAACTCCCTTTGAAACAACAAAGTCTGCGCAGGTTTGTCTCCATATGAGTTACAGCTAATTGGGTTCTTAAAAAGAACCATCTACACTCGTAACAAAGCTGGCAGAGTTCTCATAAAATTACCTTCATGTGTGAGCCCACATGCTGAGAGGAAAACACAAAGTTCTCCCTAACTAGGTTCCTATTAGACAAGCTTTCTTAATGGAAGTTCATTTTCTTTTCATGGTCCAATCAATTCCTGTTTGTGTTTCACGTGCAGTTAGAGGGTTGATCAGATGTTTGTGAATGCAGAGAGACAGAGAGCTTCTCTCACATGCTGGGAAGGTTTTGATGGTTTCAAATAATATAATTACTGTTATTATTCAGA
>JAZGTJ010009952.1:0-18723 GCA_036877575.1 Botia almorhae | reverse complement strand
CATCCCAACGTGGGAGGAAATCACTTTCCCGGACTCTCTCTTTCACTCTGCCCGGTTGGTGGAATGAACTCCATATCTCCATCAGAATGGCAGAGTCATTAGCAATTTTAAGTAACAACTAAAAACTCATCTTTTTCGTCTTTTTCGTCTTTTCTTCCGCGACTAATTTACTAACACACCCCCACTTCTACGTGGGGACAAAAAAAAAAAACTTTCTTATACTGTGTTGAAAAACCTGAGCCATGTGTATAGCACTTATTCACTGTTGTCTCTTATTGTAATCGAAGTTGCTTCCTGTCCTCATTTGTAAGTCACTTTGGATAAAAGCGTCAGCTAAATGACTAAATGTAAATGTAAATGTAATCAAGTGATCTTCTGTGGGGATAGCGGGCTGCGGGACGTAGCTAGTAGACTTAACAGAGTTTCGGTTCTGGGCAGGGAGGAACTGATAGATTAATTTGAGGGCAGGTTGTAGTGGCATGGTTTACGAATCTACAAATCGTGCATGAAATGTTATGACAGCCAGAGAAAACCGTGTTGTGAAGATCAGTGTCCAGGGCGCCCCAATAGGGACACTGATTCCACTGGGCGATGCGGACTGCGCATTTAGCTGAAAACAGCTTATAATACGTGTAAAAATGACTGCCGCTATAGGATAAAGCAAGCTCGGCGATTATAGAAAGATGATTGTTCAATTCGCGTCTTCTGTGAGGAAACATGGAACAAATGATCTCAGTCTAACGGCCAAACGCAATACAGAATTCGGGAAAAGACAGAATGCGCGAAGGCATTTTTTAGGGTAACGGAAATTTCGCCACAGTCTACGAGACGGTTAGAGCCCTGATATCGAGAGAATTTGAGCCCTGATATTGCTGGCTACAGGTGGAGGATCCATGGCAATAGCGTTCGGTGGAGCAGGCAGAAGAGAGGCAGAGAAGAGAGAAAAAAAAGAATGTGTTTGGGAAGGAATGATAGGAGGAAGGGGGGCTGATGTTGCAGCCGTTTGCAGAGGCAGGCTCATGCTGGAAACGCCCCCCGAGAGCGGAGGAACAGGCAAAAGAGAAGCTGAGGGAGCGGAAGGAGGAAAAGGTGGCATCGGTGCATGAGCCGCTAGCGGAGGCACCATGGTTGGGGAGCCATGGATAGGTAACGGGAATAGGAGGGAATAGGAGGAGGAAAAGGTAAGGTTTAAGAAGAAGGGTGGGTGGCAGGCAACGCTGATGAAAGAAGGCAGCGAAGCGTCATTAGTGATTGTGGTGACATGCTGAGCTGGCGTGGCAGTGATTAGCGCTCCGGCCAAACACCCGGGAGAGACGGATCACTCCTTGGGTTAGGAGATTGAGGTGGAAGATCGTCGGCAGAAAGGAAAGTCTCTTCGTCGGACGGAAAAAGCTCGATTTATTAAATGGCATTGGATTAAATGGATTCTGCCCTTGCTATACTCTTCTCTATCTGAGCTCTAGGCCCAACTTTTAGGCCTCTCTTTTCTCGTCTTTCTCTATTCCTATTCTTTATAAGGTAATATTCTTCACATACACTGTTTAAAGCTATTTGCTTATGTTATTTTACCAATTACATGCATCTTCATCGTTTCATTGCATAACTTCAGACAGTAATGTTAATAAATCATTTCACCTATAAACTCTGTACCAACTAGTTTTGATTCATTGTAAACAATTCAAAGCAACATAGTGCAATACAATATAATCATTATAGCAACRCTCTCCCACATATAGCTATCTTAACTGCGCTTATTTCCGTCGTTGGTATAAGTAGCAGAAGGGTGGAAATTGACAGAAAATATACAGTGTAATACCATCTTGCTGTTAACTTTTTTTTAGTCTAGTAACTAGTAACTTTTTAGTAACTTTTTTTTATTGGTAGAAAATAAAGGAAATCAAAACATGGTGAAAATATTGAAGCTTTAAATTACAGTTTAGTCTAGATAAGAAACTTAGTGTCAAGAATGCTGAAGCACAAAAGTCAGAGGCAAAGATTCTATAAATTATTATCTGAGCAGTTAGCCCTGACTGAAAAGTGTAGAAGGTACAAAGATATCATTTTAGATCTAAAGACTGAACAATCTGTACAAAATATCATGTCTCCACAAATGCTTAACAGCAGTGAGACCAACAATACTACTGTACATTTGGAGAAAGCATGCACTCAGGAAAGTCTTCCTATTTCAGTTGTAAAGGTGACGCAGCACTGTAAAGGCACAGAAGCCCATGGTGTAAAAGAAGCATTAGAAAGTCAAAGACCTCCACAAGCTCCAGTAGAACCTAGCAAAAAACCTGGTGGCAAAGTGAACATGCTTTGTAGTTCCTGTTGTAAAATAGGCCATACAGTGGATAAATGCTGGTCACTGGGCAGGGGTAGACCTCCACGTTATTTTATAAAATGTAGAGAATCACTTTCTAGGGAGAAAGGTCAGCAGCCTGCATATAACCAGAACTTATTTGTAAGTAAAACTCTAACTGAGTTAACTGCATTGTTCATGCAAGGCCTCCAATTATTAACTTCACTTGCTAGTGGTTAGCAGGTGAGTTTAAATATGTTTTTTGCAAAGATCCTGTTTTCATTTTCTAATGTGTAATGATGTTAAATGCATTGTTGTCCATAGAACATGCAGAATGATGGTTGTCTGTGATAGTACGTGTACACAAAGACTAATAGTGTATTTCTTAAGACACATGACTGTTTCTGCTGTGAGTGTTATATGAAACACTTAGGTGAGAGGTCGTTGAAGCTTCATGTCTTCTAGACCAGTTGTCTTGTGTTCATTGAAATAGCTATGTTTCTTTTAAAATGATCTGTTTCAAGCTGCATGTGTTACTATGTTGAAAGTTTGTCTCCTACGTGTTACACTCTGCTGTTTTCTGTATAGCTGTAGTCAGACCCGACAAAGGAGCACAAAAATGCCATGTGGCTACAGTGTGTTACATAATTACATTAACAATGAAAATTCTTTCCTCAAAACAAGATTCAGTAGCACTTTTTCCAATATCTTGAGCCAGATCACAACCCCACACTCATATTACTATAGTGGCTCCCTGTTGCAACAACAAGACAGAAATTACATCACAATTGTAACTTTCTCACCTTTGTTTGGAGCATGGCTACATTTACCTATAGCCACAGCTAAAATACAATCACATAGCTAACACCAATTGCCCCACCACACAAGAGTGTGCTATACCTGTCAGATGTTAAACATTTGCTTTGGTTTTCTGTTTAAATTTTTTGATTTATTTAATTACCTGTATCAGCAAATTTAAAATATCAGCTAAGAGTTATTTTCTATATACAATAATTTCATTGAAATTTATTCGACAAATGATCTGCTTTTTGGTTGAGCAATTTTAAATGATCAAGTTTACTGTTTTCCCTTATTTTGTCCATTTCATTTACATTAATGATTGTTCATTACATTAATGATTGTTTCTTGACATTCATCTCATTAAATCTTTTGTATTTGGTTTAATTAATATTTTGCTATTGCTCTTACTGACAAGGAGGGTGTTAGAACCAACATTTGTGAAGTTTGTTCAAATGCAATGTATTTAGTTGTTTCCATAAAAGAGATTTCAATGTTCTTTTGTTCTCACCTTGACCATGTTCTGAATTATTGGATAAGAGCTTAAAGCCAAAGACCAGTTTAATCTGACCACTTCAAAGAACAATGCTAAATGCCATGTGTATGCTTTTGTTGTTTTTTTGTGCCATCTGTTGAATAACATAACTACTGTTGCCTTGACTTGCCTATAAATCAATGTGATTTTACATGTGTTCAGATATATGTTCCCTCGAAAGGGAACCTAACACACACACGCAGTGGTATATGTGGTTTAAGTGAACACTTTTGGCATTTTTTTATTAACAAAAAAATGAGTATTTAGTATGTTTTTAAAATGATTTAGGACACAAGAAGTTACACATGTCATTATACAAATAAAAAAGGCGTGATTTTACACGTTCAGGCGCATCTAAAGCACCAAGACATGACACAGCATAGAGTTCCCTTGAAAGGGAACCGGGTTACATACGTAATTTGAGACGTTTCTGCTAAGACATGTTTGATTCACTGTGGTTTGTCAAGTGCAGGTCTGCTCTAGTCACACAGTAAATGAACATTAGATGTTTCTAACACAGATCACAGATCAGTGAGTCTCAGAAAACCTGTCAAGAACATGATCACAAAATCCAAAGACAGAAATTCTGTTTTGCCTTTTGTAAAGACACTGTGATTGCACTGTGACCTTATTTTGATATTATTTTGGGGAAAATGTGCTTAATTGTCATAAATATAGAGTCAGGAACACTGAAAAGGTTAATGGTTATAAAGTTCAGTTTCTTTAAAGCAAACATCAGATCTTTGGGTTTTACAGTATATCACCTAACATAGATTACAGCTATAAAACCGAGGATGGTCTAAATGGATTTTAACGTTTCACTAAGATTTGTAAGAACATTTTGGACCTCACAAGTCAAACCTTTACACACACACAAAGAGCGGACTAGTCAGGATTAGAAATGGAGTGGGTGGCAGCTATGATGTCATCAAGACATTGGCACTGATTGTTTGGACAGTGTGTTTGCTGAAACTCGTGCCCCATGGCAACACATTTAGTTCTGTACATACACACTCACACACGCATACTCATCACACCATGCTGGAGCATGTCTGAGCAGGATTGTGTTCAATTACTGAATGAGTAGGATTATCAAATTCTCCATCAGTTTCAGATCTGAAAATGAACTAACATCTAAGTGTTAACCAGAAAGAAAATTGTGAAGATTTTTAAGATTATTTACATTTATCATTACCGTTTTCTACAACAGAGCCAGTTTTGACTTTTTGGAGATTTTTTAGCATTAAAATGGTGAGTTGGTGAGTCTGGGACTGTGTTTAATCCACAGCACCTCCACTGCAGTGAAGTCTCCGTCATTAGAGCATGCAGCAGATGGTGCTGTGATGTCACTTTAACCTCAGACACATTGCCTGCATGATTCTGTGTGTTTTGTGTCATTTGGATGATGAAACAGATGACGGATCTATGTTCTGATAGGTCAGTATGGTGCAGTAGATACACCTGTGATGTGTGTGTGTGTGTGTGTGTATCAGCTACACAGAACAACTATTAACAACAGTTTACAGCTCAGGAACTAGATACTGCTGCAACTGAAGGATGACAATGAATGTTAATATTATTTAGTGGTGCAAGTTTGGGTGTGTTTGGGTGCTAGTTTTATCTTCACCTACTGTAATGTAATAAATGTCTTCTGGCAGCTGCTGATGACAACAGATGTCTGAAGGCACTCCCCACATACACAGAGCTTTGGCATTCTATTCTACTCTGTTATTCTATTATATTGATCTCTTGCCTATTGGACTCAAATCAGTGTGTTTGTGTAAAAAAAGCCCTCACACTCATCTGTATATCATACACATATTCTATTCCATAACCCTCACCTTACCTCTAAATGTAACCCTCACACAAACCTTTTTTGCATTTTTACATTTTCAAACAAGCATCATTTAGTATGTTTAATAATCAATTTCCCTCGTGGGACTGCTGACTGATGCCCACAATGCAAATGTGTGTCCTTACCATTGTTTTGGGACATTTGTTCTGTGTGTAACTGTAACTCCTAGTATGTTGTGTTTGAGTGTGTAAATAAGCACATTAAACACTCATCACACAAGACAGCGAACTTGTGTGATGAGTGTGCTCAAAACACACTCACACACTCAACAGGCATACGCACTCAGAACACACACACATACATAGGCTCACAACACTCAAAACACACACACACTTAGGGTTGCACAAATTTGGATCAAAAATTGAGATTCATAATTTAAAATGCCATTTACTATTATTTCAATATTAATCAAAAAACACAGCTCGATTTAAAAACTGCACCCTTTAAGCATCCATTGCACCACAAGAAGCACAGAAACACATTAAACATGTTTCCAAACCCTCATATCAGCCCTTCTGCCCTGCCTCATGATAGCCATTAGTCAGATAAAATACTATTCTGCCCCTAACTCATGTCACTGATTAGGTCATTTGTCTACATGCATGCCTGGAAATCCATAAAATGCCACACCTCACCTCATGCTCTAGGTGTCAGATTCCACAAACCACAACATCACTACCTGCCTTAACTTCACATGCTCTCCAAAAGCCATCACAGATTGACTCACATTGGTGGAGTTGGTCCGGATCAGGCCGTGGTTTTGCTGCTGCTCTCTGAACTGCAGACCAGCCAGGTGTCTCTCCAAAGCCGCCCAGTCCATGGCAGGAACTTGGCTTTCCTCCACACATTCTTCTGCGTTTCCTCCGAGCCCAACTCCATGTCCCCCTTCTCCAGATTCCCACCTCATGATCACGTTCCTACACTCAGGTTTTGCTAAAGTCTTACTTTGACAGGAGCTAGACGACAGGGGGAGGTCGCAGGAAGATATTAGGTTGCCATTCTGTTTAAGTTCCTCAGACACGGTGTTCACCAGCGACGTCTTCACATCGTGGAACTCTTCTGCCAATCTGCTTTTGTTAATGGACTCATGGATCATTCTGGTGTGGTTGTCCTGCTGCTGGGAGTCTGCATAATTCCCACCATATTCCCTCTCCCAGTCCACCAGCACACTCTTCTTGTACTGTTGGAAGTCCTCATCTTCCTCATAGTCCCCCAGACCAGCCAGATCCATACTGGGAGAAGACTTGTACTCGGATAATGGCGTCATCTTGTTGGAGTTGGACTCAGAACTGGAAGTATCGCTGCCCAGGTCCATACCATCCTCCCTGAAATCCTGCCAAAAACACACCAGATGAGAAAGACAAGACTGAAAAACAACTTAGTCACTGATACTATTTTTCTAAATTGTCCTGCTACCAGGGGTATATATGCAATATGCACTTTTTGCAGCCAAATGACATATTTTGGTTGAAATATGATTTTGATTGAAATAATTATAATTTTATTGTGATTATTTCATACTGATTGTTCTGCCTTAAAATCATCTGGGCATCAGAGATCACTTTACAAAGAAACACCAAACTTACTAGTATGACCCCAAAATTGTTAAACTATTCTGGTATACACTCACACAAATTGTTCCTTCACTTGATGGCACGTGTAAAAACTATATTGTTTTTGCTAATAACTCCAGAATAACTAATTGTGTGGCCATAATGTGATGCTATAATTCTATTATTCTACTATTACCTCTGGAATTTTACAATCTATAAGTTAATTCCACTTTCTTGTACCTGAATCTAGAGGTCAAATTCTTTTTTAATTTTAAGGAAAAAACATTCTGAATGTTCTTATTTCTTAAGTCCTTTAGGCTGTTTTTACATTCAGTTAAACTGGATTTTATGATGCGTGTCTTAGTATGCATCATCTCAAGATCTCCAGGAAATGTACAGGCAGGTGAAGCAAACTGCAGAATTCCTTCTGATCTAGAGGCACCAGCCAAATGTCAATTCTGGAGCTAGGGGGCGCTATAGGGTAAGAAAATCCTCAAGAAATGACAACCGTTTCTGAGGACATTTCAAGATTTAAAGCGTTTATTGTCATATGCACAGTGAGGAAACAGGTTTCCCCGTGCAATGAAATTCTTACTTTGCTGTCCACAGTGAATGCCGGACAGTTATACAGACCAGAAAGAAATAAAAAATAAAAACTTTAAGAAATATAAATATACAACAAGAGGAAAAATATACAATACAATACAATACAATAAAAATATATATAAATAACTACACTATGAATATAGTATAATGTGCAAAATTGAATAAAACAGTGCAAAATGAATATTGCGCAAAATTGAATAGACAGTGCAACTGAATTTTGTGCAAATTGAATAAACGTGCAAACTGAAGGGTAGTTATACCCTAGAAGGGTAGACAGCAGCTATATGACTTGAAGCCATGTGCAAACTGATAATGAGACTTAGATGCATAAAAGAGATGATGTTATGCACATAATGGTGATAAACAGTCCAGCGGTAGTGGAATCTGATTATTCAGCTACCTGTTTAAAAGTCTTATGGCTGAGAGAGACTCCCTCAGTCTTGTGGTCCTGCATTTCACACTCCTGTACCTCCTTCCTGAGGGTAGGAGTGTGAACAGTCCATGTTGTGGGTGGGTGGGGTCCTTAATGATGGAGGCAGCTCTCCTGTGGGCTCTGCACTGGTAGACTTTCTGCAGTGAGGGCAGTGGAATCTTGGTGATCCTCTCAGCAGTCTTCACCACTCTCTGCAGTTGTCTGCGATCCCTCGCAGTAGTGCTGCCATACCACACTGTGATGCAGTTGGTCAAGATGCTCTCCACGACGCTGCTGTAGAAGTTGCTGAGGATCTTGGGAGACATGCCAAACTTCCTCAGTCTCCTCAGGAAGTACAGCCGCTGTTGAGCCTTCTTGACCAGTTGAGAGGTGTTAAACGACCAAGTGAGGTTCTCGCTGATGTGAACCAAATATTTGAAGCTGCTCACCCTCTCCACTTTAAGCTCCCGGATAAGAAGTGGCTGATGAGTTTTTGTTCCTTTCCTCATGTCCACGATCACCTCCTTTGTCTTGTCTGTGTTGAGGGTGAGGTTGTTGTCCTCACACCATGTCATAAGACTGGCTACCTCTGTCCTGTAGGCCGCTTCATCCTCGCCTGTAAAGCATCCTATCACTGCGGTGTCATTAGCGAACTTCAGGATTATGTTGTCCTTGTGGGAGGCGACACAGTCATGTGTGAACAGGGTGTAGAGGATGGGACTGAAAACACACCCCTATGGAGTGCCAATGTTCAGAGATGGACGCTGAGGTTTTATTTCCGATCCTTACAGACTGTGGTCTGCCAGTCAGGAAATCTAAGAGCCAGTCACAGAGAGTAGGGTGTATACCAAGTGCAAACTGCAAAGTGCATAAATCAGTTAGTGTAAAACAATCAAGCTAATTAAAACATTTAAATTAAAATGGCAGAGTGAAACTCTGAACATAGGGCAGTTGTGGCCTACTGGTTAGTGAGTCAGACTTCTAATCAGAAGGTTGCTGGTTTGATTCCAGTGCCACCAGATGGCAACTGAAGTGCCCTTGAGCAAGGCATCTAACCCCCGATTGCTCCCCAGGCACAGCAGTGCTGCCCACTGCTCCGGTTGTGTGTGTTCATGACTTGCAGTGTATTCATTCCTCATCAGTGACGAGTTAACTGCAGAGGTCACATTTTGAGTATGGGTTACCATACCTGACCTGTTAGCGGTGGCAAAAACGAGGAGCAAGACGTGGAAACTAGATAACAAAAAGGGTTTTAATAAACAAAGACAAACAAACACTAATCATAGAAGATGTGGGCAACAACAATGCTGCAGCAGCATGACACATAGACAATCCAAAAATACAAACAACAAGAGCAATCCAAAAATAATCCGAGATTAGGGGAACATACAACAATCACTGACAATCTGAACACAAGAACAGGGAACTTAAATAGCATGGTTAATCAACGGTGAACAGGTGATGGCAATTACAAACAGAAAGTAAAAACAGTGAAAACCAGAGACAAACAGAAACTTCAAAATAAGAGTCCTGACACGTAACAAAACGTCTCCCTCCCGAACGGTGTGTCCTCACGCCATATAAGCGCCATCAATGACCAGGGTGGCATCAATGGTGGGAGGTGCCAGGGCAAGAGCTTGAGGAGCCAAGGCGGAGACTTGAAGACAGCCAGGAAGGTATCCCACGGTGGAGATGACGGAGGGAGGAGCCATGGTGGAGGAGAAGCCGACGACTCCATGGCACCAACCGATGGCGGCGGAGACGGGGGCAGCATAGCCCAAGGCGGAGGCTGACTGCAGACGAGCCAGGGTGACGACGAGGGTCCCGAGGGCAGAGGTGGAGCGGACGTCTTTGGAGACCGAGGTGGAGGAGGAAATCTGGAGGGACCCGGCGGAGCCAGAGCGATGGAGGACTGGAGAAGGTCTTGAGGGAAGAAGGAGCTCAACGAAGCCGGTGGGATGGAGTGACGAGGTAAACTGGAGGAGTATAGTCCAGGGGCGATGGCGGGACGACGACTGACCGAGTTGGCACCGGAAGGACGAGAGAGCCAGGTGGAGCTGGTGGACCAATGGTCGACGATGAAGACGAGGGAGCTAGAAGCCATAGAGAAGCCGAAGGGTCATAGGACCAAGGAGGAGTCTGGGTGTTGGAGGCAGGAAGTGGAGACAAGGGATCCTCTGTCCTCAGCGAGGATGTAGCTGGTGGTTGACAGAACAGCGGCGAGCCCACGACACTGCTGGTAAGCTGAGGGTGAGACAAGAGACTGACAGGCTCCAGTGACATCGAAGATGAGATTGGGAGAGACATAAGAGGAGGTGGGAGAGGGAGGTTGGGTGGGATTACTATATCATCTGAATTTATAGACATAACAGTCTCTGAACTTGCAACCAGTCCGTACTCACCCACAGCGGTGGTGTCGTGGGCCGGGTCCTCCAGGCTACCCTCGTGCTCCACAGATAAAATAAGCTGTGGCCGGCTCATGCACCTGGTCAGACTTCTCCAGCTCTGGCTCCAGGGTGATCCTTCCCTCGGTCGCTGGCTATAAGTGCGCAGGCGGCCCAGGCGGCTGCTGCATCTTGCAGGGTGATGGCTGGTCGAGTTCCAGGCTAGTAATCTCCACCACTGGGGCCCTGGGATCGAAATCCTTTTTCATCTAACCTGTGGTCTGAAGCGGCCATCCTTAGGGCGAAGTTAATGTACTCCCCAACAGTCCACGTGTAGTTAGGCTGGGGAACAATGACCCCGAACACAGGATCCAGCCCTAACCTAAAAATGGCCATTATTGACTGGTCCTCAATTGGTAAGTCATAAACCTCATTCAAAAAATCCTGAACGTAAATGTCCGATGTTATGTTAATTGAGAAACAAAGGGAAAAAAGGTGCACGGGGAAACAACTTAAAAGGAAAAAGGAATGAAAACAAAAAAAAACGCTGCTGCGCTGTTGTTAAATGTGGTCGGTGATTCTGTTACAGAACTGTAGTGTTAGCGGTGATAACAAACTAGATAACAAAAAGGGTTTTAATAAACAAAGACAAACAAACACTAACCGAAGAAGAAGTGGGCAACAACAAATGCTGCAACAGCGTGACACAAAGACAATCCAAAAATACAAACATCAAGAGCAATCCAAAAATAATCTGAGATTAGGGGAACATACAACAATCACTGACAATCTGAACACAAGAACAGGGAACTTAAATAGCATGGTTAATCAACGGTGAACAGGTGATGGCAATTACAAACAGAAAATAAAGACAGTAAAAAAACAAAGACAAAAAGAAACTTCAAAATAGGTGTCCTGACACGTAACAAGTAGCAGACACCGTGATGTAGAGTACACCAGTCTCACGTACTGTTGTCAGTTGCACAAACTACTCAGACTAGTCTTACAAGTTAGTTATCTAATTTTTTTAACAATTTTTTAAACTTTTTTAAGTCAGTTACATATTAAGTCAGTTACAAATGGTTGATTTGTCTAATTTGAATCTGAAAAATAGGTCTGATTAGTTTTAACTAATTTCCAGTTGGTTCCTAATGCACAGTCTTAACTTTGCAGCTATGTTTACATATACATTTATTCATTTAGAAGACGCTTTTATCCAAAGCAACTTACAAGCGATGAGAGCATTAAACATTTTGTCCTAAGAACCAACAAACAAGAGTCTACATGTCAGGATCCTGGCTTCTGTCTAGTTTTAAGATTGCGTTTTGCCAGGATCCTGACTCTGTCTTGTTATGTGTCAGGGCGTGGGCTTGGACTCCGACTCATTCCGCATTGTTCTATTTTCGATTTGAGTCGGGGTTTAAGCTCGCGCTCTGGGTGTGCGTTACTTGTGGAAGCACATGGTTATTGAATATTCATTAGCCATGTGCTCTCCGGTCTTGCGTCACTACCCCGCCTCCTTGTTCCCTCGTTTCGGTTAATGTTGCGCACCTGTTGCTTTCATTTTCCCCTGTGTATTTAATGCCCTTGTGTTTGCTGTCTTGTGCCGGTCCGTGTTGTACATTTTGGATGTTGTTTCGTATGGATGTTGTTCTCTTGATCGTTTCATTAAGTAGTCTTGCTTGGATCGTGTGTGCTCACTAGAGCTTTCGTCTTGTTGCGTTTTTCGTTGTTTAGTGTTGTCTCAGCCCGTCGCGTCTAGTCGTTCCCTGTTTATTGTTTAGCGTTTCTGTTTAGTTCCCAGTAAGATTAATAGTCTAGTCAGTGTTAAATGTTTAATGTTTTAATCTTAGGTAATATTTAATTCAGTTTTGTTTTTTCCCTGTTTTATGTTACATTTTCTGTTGAATTATATTTGAATTAGCTTTATGTTTTAAGTCGTTTAGTTAGTATTCTTTCTGTTCATTACTGTTCACTACCGTTTTCTTATTTGTTTAATAAAACTTTGGTTTTACACCGCTGCCTGCATTTGGGTTCTTCCTCCTCACACAAACCTGACACTACAAGCTACATTTACAAGTGGATATTGTATTCTGTTACTAGAGACAGAATGAACAGAAGGGTTTTTTGTTTGTTTTTTGTAGGAAAGAGAATTAGAGCACTAGGGATTGGTCAGGTGTCTGAAACAGATGTGTTTTGAGTTGTTTTTTTAAGGTTGTGATGGTCTCAGCAGCTTGGGTGAAGGCTGGGAGTTCATTCCAACACAAAGGAACACAGTAGGTGAAAGTTTTAGAGCATGATCTGGTACCTCATTGTGGGGGTGCAATTAGACTTCGTTCATTAACTGACCGTAGCTGGCGGGAGGGGACATGTGTCTGGAGAGGTGACTTGAGGAAGGGAGGAGAGGTTCCGGTGACTGTCCTAAAGGCAAGCGTCAGAGATTTAAATTGGATGTGGGCGGCTACAGGTAGCCAGTGCAGTAAGGTCAGTAGGGGTGTGACATGGGCTCTTTTTGGTTGATGGTAGACCAGGCGTGCTGCAGCATTCTGAATCATTTGCAGGGGTTTAGTTGCATTGGCTAAAAGGCTAGCCAGAAAGGCATTGCAGTAGTCCAGCCTTGATATTACCAGTGCTTGGACTAGGAGCTGTGTTGCGTGCTCGGACAGGAAAGGTCTGATTTTCCTGATGTTGTAGAGCACATACCTGCATGACCAAGAGATAGTTGCAAAGATGTTTATGCAACTATAGGCATAACATTTGATGAATAGTCACATACATTTACATTTATTTATTACAGACAAAGAGAGAGAGACAGCATTTAACATTTTGCCCTAAGAACTAACAAGCCTAGTCTAGGAATAGTTCTAATGCACAAAAACACTCAACCTATTAACAGTAACCTAGCCTGCTGCTTACAATTTCAACTGTTGTAATGATACTATTACAACAAATACAGAAAACTACTGTATATATTCATCATAGTCATTAACACATTGCCCTGATATACTGATAAAGTGTCTGCTGTTTTCACAAAACTATTTACTTTAACTAGACTAAAGCTGCAGTTTATATTGTTATAAAGTCTTAGTGTGCTTGTTGCTCACAGCACACTTATATCTATGTCTACATGAGCAGTGGACATACACATGGGTATTGTGTTAAAAATAATCAAAATGAATACATCTTTCATCATCAATTTTTAACATCAGTGCAATGTAGAGGAAGAAACAATTATGTGTAAATTATTACAATTAGAGCTGCATGATATTTGTGAAAACAATGGTGTAATTTCCACCAGAAATCTGCGTTCAGCTAACGACCGCCGCCTTGTGGTTCCATCCCAACGAGGGAGGAAATCACTCTCCCGGACTCTCTCTTTCACTCTGCCCGGTTGGTGGAACGAACTCCAGATCTCCATCAGAATGGCTGAGTCATTAGCCATTTTCAAGAAAACACTTAAAACTCATCTTTTTCGTCTTTACTTCCTTGACTAATTTACTAACACACCCCCACTTCTACAACTTTCGGGGAAAAGAAACATATTCAAACTTACAACTGCATGCCAGTCACTCCACATCCACCTTAAACTGTACACACCTTGTAAAGTATTAAAATAGTTATTGCAAACCATCGCGAGATGCACGTTACGATAATACAATAATTTCCATATATCTTGCAGCCCTAATTACAAATATAGAAATACTGTAGGCAGCAGTAATAATCACATTAAAGCTGCTTTATAAAGTGTAAACAGAAATGAATGAATGAAGTTTAATCTCCTCAGAAATTGCTTTAAAGGGACTGCAAGCAAAACTAAATAACTTTATTAATGTATTACATAATGAATATATAACGGCACATTATATACATATAATGCATGTCAATAATATATAAAGCTGTAGCCGAATATATCATGTGAATCTTCAATGTATAACATGACTAAACCTTCATTTTACATACACTACAAACTGTGTGTCACTCCAAGGTGAGGGTTCATAATGAACTGAAGCCTTTTAGATGGATATCATGAGTCCTCGCGTGATTTGTCGAGATCAGGAGGAAATACACGCCTTTAACACTAAACCTCTGCTGTCTGCCCATTTACACGTTTATATGACGTGTTTATATATACAACTGTTTATAAAAAAATATTCGCGAACAATAATTAAATATGTAATGACTATATAATACAATAAACTCAATTCATGTATTATCACACACCAAGAGAGAAATATGTTTCATATGTGTTCAGTGACAATAATATAAAAGACTCTGACTTCTATCTCTGTTTGATCTCTATAAACACGCCATGGGTGGAAGAATACAACAATTAAATGTATGTGAAACATCTATAATACTCTGAACGAAGCGCTCCGTGTATCACGCAATCACTCTTAATGATGTCATACTCCATATTTAACACACACACACACACACACACACACACACACACACACACACACACACACAGATGATCTTCACAGATCCACAGCACGAGCGTAACGAAATAATACCATACGCGCTGTAAAATCAAGACCTCATTCACAACCATATTCTATCTATAAGCCCAAAGACACACCAGCTGGGCCAACTCCCTTCAGACCCGACACACACATCTCTGAACATCGGAGCACAACTTACTGTCATCTCTGATTCGCTCCCGTTTCTCACGACATGCTTCTATCACGGGGCTGATGGAACACGCGGTGTGAGAGCTCCAGACGCCGGGCAGAGGACACCGACCGCGGGTAGAGTCATGGCGGATCTCCGCTGCTCACTTGCAAACACACCGGCGGCTCTTCAGCGGTCAGAGGAGATACTAGAAACCCCCTCCCCTTTTCCTCTCTCTCTCCCCCCCAACGCACACGCACACACTCTGAGGACGTATTTAACATACACCGCCTATCTAGGCAGCACTTTTGGGCATCGCCTTTACGTCTGACGCCCAAAACCGCAGCACAGATCTGATGGTCAGTAGCGCTGTCTTTGTGCACAAAATTGCTGCACTGCCTGATGACCAAAAAAAGTGATGTTGTTTAGACCCTGTTAATGACTTGTCAATCAAAAGGTTGTACATGTCTGGATGTGTCTGGTGCCTTATGAAACTGCTTAATTCACTGCTTAAATCCACATAAGGTGGCCTATTTTATATAAACATTTAAAAAGCAAAGATAACACTATCAAAATTCTAATTTTATGTTAACAACTCGCGCTTGTATCTGTTTAGCCAAAGAACCTTTCAGGGTGTATCTTTGAACTTTCATGAAAACATCTTTTATGTAAAACATTTACATCGCAAACCATGAACTTGTACACAATCTTTTACTTTTTCTTTTTAAGTGTTTACTTTTAGAATATGGTTTAAAGATAAATCTGTAAAATGTTGCAAAGACTACTTTTAATAGTTAAATTGTAACTGCTTTTAATTTTAATTAATTTAAGATATACTGATACCACAATCATAATTTTAAATATGCAGATTGTTTAGCATTTTTTAAACAACTATGTTCAATTGCCTGACATAGTGGGATAAGAAAATCCTGTGTGTTTGGGTGTTTATCAACTCCTAGATAAACTCATTACTCTGCATACTTCAACAATAAATGTTTCATCACTTTAGACTGCATCTTAAGTTAAATCATTATAAGAGTTTGTTAAGATCATTTCATTTTACAATTAATTAAAATGGCATTGTTTTAAATTGAAACAATGACAACCTCATTTTGGAAAACATTTAAACAACCATCTTATTTAACATCGACTTTGTCACATTGGCTTGGGTCTGAGGGGAGCAGAGTCTTTGTAATTTAGTTACAAAGTTGAGCTTATGGGGTCCCTTGCTTATAGACACATTCACTTTTCACAGTTTACCTAAGTTATTCAAGCAACAAGGGTTGCTTGAACACTTCTGTCATAGGCTGTGTGTTCAGAGTTTGCTCTCTCTCTCTCTAGAAGCCTTTTTATTCTTTAGACATCAGTGGTTCAGAGAAACTCAAGAAGATCCCCAGAAAATGGCTTTCCAGCCTAACAGTAAGTATGTATCCATTTTGTATTTTATATATTTGTAGAAATATACATTACAATATTAATCCCATCATCATCATCCCATCACTCCTAGAGCCCAAATTAACCCAGCTCTCTGTCCCTAGCTCTGTCTGTCAATGGGCTCTGTCTGTCACTGCCAGCTTCCTGACAGACAGGCAGCAGCTAGTGAGGCTAAGTAAATTCTCATCATTCTGCATCAGCACTGGAGCTCCTCAGGGCTGTGTTCTCTCCCCACTGCTCTTCTCCCTCTACACCAATGACTGCACCTCTAAAGACCCCTCTGTCAAGCTCTTGAAATTTGCAGACGACACCACACTCATTGGCCTTATCCAGGACGGTGATGAGTCTGCTTATAGACAGGAGGTTAAAGAGCTGGCTGTCTGGTGCAGTCTTAACAACCTGGAGCTTAACACGCTCAAAACGGTGGAGATGATAGTGGACTTCAGGGGAAACCCCCCTGCTCTTCCCCCACTCACCATCATGGACAGCACTGTGGCTACAATAGAGTCATTCAGGTTCCTGGGCACCACAATCTCCCAGGACCTGAAGTGGGACACTCACATGTCTCCATTATAAAAAAAGGCCCAGCAGAGGTTGTACTTCTTTCGACAGCTGAGGAAGTTCAACCTGCCACAGGAGCTGCTGAAACAGTTTTACACTGCCATCATTGAATCCATCCTCTGCACTTCTATAACTGTCTGGTTCGGCTCAGCTACCAAATCAGACCTCAGAAGACTGCAGAGGGTAGTCAGGACTGCTGAGCGAATCATTGGTACAACCCTCCCCACTCTTCAGGAACCGTACCTATCCAGAGTAAGCAAAAGGGCTAAGAAAATAACTCTGGACCCCTCACACCCAGCACACTTCCTTTTCGAACTGTTGCCATCTGGTCGACGCTACAGAGCACTAAGCACCAGAACGACCAGGCACAGGAACAGTTTCTTCCCCCAGGCAGTCCATGTCATGAACAATTAACAATGTCATGAACACTTACAATACACATGGTACACACATTACTATTATACATTATTTATTTGCACATATCACCATACCTGTACAAACTCCTGTTACCTGTTCATACTTGAATGTCTATATGTCTATATTACATATTGTATTTTTGCTATTTTGTACACTGTTCTGTATATCTGTATATTTGTATCTTTCTGTATATTTGTATATTGTATATTATTGTTTTTATTACCTGTGTCTTGTCTTGTCATTCTGGTGCACTGTAGAGCTTCTGCCACTACAACAAGTTCCTCGTATGTGTAAACATACCTGGCAATAAAGCTGATTCTGATTCAGATTCTGATTAAAAATACTATGGTATTTAAAATAATGTTTAAACTGTTTTTTATAATACTCAAGTTAGATTCAATTCAATTTTATTTATATAGCACTTTTTACAATGTTTCAAAGCAGCTTTACATAAAAAACAAATAATAATAATAAAAACACAAAACAAATGTCAGACATGTTAATGGTATTATTGCAAATAATATGTGTGGGATGTAAAAGACTAACAAAAAGCTGACTGAGCCGATAAAGTCACAGAATTGCTGAGCAAAATATAGATACGAACAGAGTTTATTGTGATGATTTATAGTTAATTATTGATTGAAAACTGATGGTTTTAACTATATTTGATAATACGGTGAGGCATAATGTTACTAATTGCAGCCATAACATCACACTGCTGTGCCTCAGCAGGGAACAAAATAAAGTTAAAAGTTGTCATGTTATTCAGGGCCTTGTAAGTAATAAGCAATATTTTTACATTTATATGATGCTTGATAGGCAGCCAGTGTAGAGTTGAAAAAACTGGGCTTATATGGTCATACTTGTTCGTCAAGTCAAGTCAACTTTATTTATATAGCGCTTTTTACAAAATGTCATTGTTTCAAAGCAGCTTTACATGTATGATATATTTAGGCCGAGTACACAGCACACACAGACAGACAAGGTAGGAAAACAAGGTAGGAGAAACACAGGTGATATTATGCAGGTTATACAGTCATATATGGGGTATGAACAGATAGTATGAGAATAATATTATTAATAAGTGCAAAATTAAAGCTGATTACAGCAGCCTCCTGACGGGCAGTACAAAGGCAAGGAAGCTGCAGCCAACGGTTGTGGTATTGTGTGGTGTGCGATGGGGACATCGGATGGCCTCCGTTTTTCAGCTCCATCATCTGGAATGGTTATGAACGGGAGGGTGGCACGTGATGATTCT
>JAZGTJ010009951.1:0-18723 GCA_036877575.1 Botia almorhae | reverse complement strand
GCTTCTGTGATCTCAGCACATCCAGCAGGTTCAGACCAGTGATGGACCCACATGCATGACTGACTTTTAGCCTAATCTCACCAAAGCAAA
Organism: Botia almorhae; assembly: GCA_036877575.1. Classification (NCBI taxonomy): domain Eukaryota; kingdom Metazoa; phylum Chordata; class Actinopteri; order Cypriniformes; family Botiidae; genus Botia; species Botia almorhae. Next base: position 18,633 of record JAZGTJ010009951.1, on the reverse strand, counting down.
CTCTTTAAGCCGCGTGTTGCGCCCCTCACACATGCTTTTTCTGACTGTCTACACGTTTTTTTGTGATATGGAGCTTTGGAGAGACGCATATGTGAGTTTTCACTTCCCACGGAAATGAAAAGATATTTTGAAGCAAACTCCTGCTGCCAAAAGCAGTAAAAAGAACCACAGAGTGTGTGTGTGTGTTTCAACCAATGTCTTTTTTTATTTAATATTCCAGGCCGTTGACTATGAGAGACGCAGCTCGTATTCTCTGGCGGTGGAGGTACAGAATCCAAACATCGACTCACGATTTCTGAGACGTGGGCCGTTTAAGGACCGGGCTATGGTGCGCATCACGGTTCTCAACGCTGATGAGCCCCCGCGGTTCTCTCGTTCTCGGTACCGGCTGGACGTGTCTGAGAACTGCCCTCCAGGCTGCTTGGTGGGCAGAGTGGCAGCCGTGGACCCTGATACAGGCCTCAGTAACAATATCAAGTAAATACTTTCTTTCACAGTTCTGTGTGAGGTGTGTGTTCCAGCAGGACTTGTGTGGGCTGTTTTCACTGTCGTCTGACACGTTCCTCAGCTTAACTGGGTTTTCCACTCAAAATGACTCACTTCTGTGTGTCTCCTAATCTGCCTTTCCTCCTTCTGTCTGTGGCTCTCCTCCTCTCCATCTCCCCACAGGTACTCCATCGACCCCGAGTCGGACCCTGAGGCGCTGTTCCACATCACCTCTGACAGCGGTCTCATCACCACGGTGATGGAATTGGATCGAGAGCAGGACCAGTGGCACAACATTACTGTCATCGCCACACAGAGAGGTAACCGACCTCCTCACTGTCCATCCCAAACTTTTGATACTTCCACACAGGTGGGCCGTGTAATCGGACCTCAGAAAAGCTATTACTGCAGCGCTGGCTGTGGACATGAAAGCTTGTGATGGACACAGGCAAACAGAACTGGAGGAGAAAGAGATAATGGCATAAGAACTCAAATTGCTGTTGAACCTCTTTTTATTTCTTTTGAGTATCTGAGAGTATCTGAGCTCAAGGTCTCAGGGTTTATTTCTCAAAGCAGCTGTTTCTGTTGGCTATCTTGCATCTCAGCAGTGACTCGTGGATTTCTGTAGCTTATATCCAGTGATTAGTCTCATGTTAGACACACTTAGTGAGCAAACAAGTGTGCGATAAGCACTGCTGTGTAACAGCATTACAGAACCTCCTATTCCGGACATTTGGGCCGCATCCGGTCGTGATGTTTCATCCCAGAGAAGAAAACACTGTGCTGAGAACAGTGAAGACACAGATAACGTAGTTTCGCTTTCACAGTCAGTTAGATTTAACTGACCTACTTGCACTCTTCAAGCTTCTGATTTTTAACTTCCTTTCTCTCTTTACCCATATGGCTTTTCTGTTCTCATCCATAGACAGCCCCAGCCAGGTTACCAGAGTAGCGGTTGCCATAGAAACACTGGACCTCAACGACAACGCCCCTGAGCTTGACCGTCAGTACAGCACGGCCGTGTGCGACTCCAGTAACACGGGGCAGGTCAGTGCCTTTGACCTCTGACCTCAGATGAGAATGTTATGGAGTCGAATGTAAAGGGTGTTGTAAAGCACAACAAGCAGCGCAGTGCCTTATTCATGTCCCTGAGGGCTTTTATGCAACGATTGCTGATAATAAAAACATGAAGGACACATACTTTCATTAAAGTGTCTTTAATAAAGCAAGTTTAATGAGTTGCATTCATCAGATAGAAAACACAGTCTCTGACTCCAGTTCACTACTTCTCACAGATGCTGCACACTAATAAACCCTGTAAAAGCTGGAGGAACCGTTAGACTTGTGATAAATGAGGGACCTGACATAGATAAAAATCACACAGCAACCCAGAACACCTTGGCAACGACATAGAAATACACTAAAAAAAAAAACTCATTTTAGCAGCGCCATAGCAACACCCTGGCAACCGTTCACAACTCCCTAACATCATGGTGGTGGCTTTTGGATTCACAATTAGTGAAATCTTGTATTAGTATGGGCAGAAGAAAAGCAATTCTAAAACAAAATCCTAAAATCTAATGTTGTACAGGAAACACTGAAACAGATTCTGGTAGCAAAAACATGTCAGAATTATTTAGAGGTTTTGCAGTAATTTACTGGCCTCTTGTTTTCCTGATGACATCAGCACAGAAAGTCAGACTGCAGATCTAAACATGATGTTCCTCAGCTGTACAGTGACAGTTGACAGATCAACATCAGAATCTTCTCACTGTGGTTTCAGGTGGTGCAGGTGGTCCGGGCTGTAGATAAAGACCAGAGCAGCTTCAACTCTCCCATCCACCTCAGTATTCCCCCAGACTCCAGCAGCGCCTTCAACTTCTCCATCAGAGAGAGGGGAGGTGATGTGCCTGTGATTTTATCTGTCTCCTCATCTTTCTCCTGTCTCTGTCCAGTCATATATCCACCTTCATTATGCTCATCCATTTACTTTTCATCTCGCCTGTTCTGTTGAACACAGTGAAATTTCCTCAGTCTCCTTTTATTTTCACTCATTCATCCGTGTCTTCACTCAGATCATCTGCCATCTCATCCACTTAAAGGAACAGTACAGCCAAAAATAAAACAAAAATGAATCTGTTTCCTGTGAACTATACCTTTAAAACAAGATCGTGTTTCGGTATTGTTTTCTCTGACTAAAGAATGTTTGGGTTTCATTTTCTTCCAGACCACACAGCAAGTCTGGTGCTCCTGTCACCTCTGAAGCATCTTCCTCGCTCTTCCTCTTTACTCACTCTGAAAATACCCATAATCCTCCGTGACGGCGTGTCGGACCTCAGCAGCACAGGAACTATTACTGTTACAGTGTGTCCATGCCAGGACGGAGGCATGTGGGCAGAAGAACAAAAACGGCAAGCAGAGGAGAAGGATCAGCTGTCCCCGCCGGACTGGGAGAGGCAGGCAGCATGTTTGCCTTCCCCATCCAGCTCCTCTCTGCTGGGATTCAGCTCGGCCGCCATGCTGGCCGTTCTGGCCTGTGCTTCCACTCTTCTGGGTCAGTCTTGATTTCAGGGCTTTTCCTTCACTGCTGCGCTCATCTTCACCTTCTCTGCCCTCGGCTGGTCTAATGATCTGTTGTAGCTGCATCTGTCCATCACTTCCTCTCTTCATCTGCTGTTGCCTGCTGGCTTGTCTTAAAATTGCTGCTGTTGTTTTGTATATATGTGTGTGTCATTCAAACTTTGTGCCGACTCTGTCTTGCTGTTTCCGCTCTGTTTGTCATTTGGGCTTCCTAATGAACATGTTTGGGTTTTATTTCTGCACTAAGCCAGTTGTAATAAACACCACTGGATGAGTGCTAACTGCATCAGACAGCATTTCGAGATTTTGCACCCCCCACACCCCCAAGTTATTAACCCGTATGACACTGAACACTTGTAATCCAGCGACACCCTGTTATCACTGAAATGGTGCTGAGACTTCCCTCAAGATCTGCCTGTTTAATATGTACAGCACTGTGCTAGTGTCCACTCCTGCTACTACTGGATTAGATCTTGTGCATGACTGTGAGTCCAGCCCTGTGAGTGTTGAAGTAACTAGTTTTGTCTCTCGTCCTCCTGCAGTGGTGGTGGTGCTCTCTCTCTCCCTGCGCAGACAGAAACGAGACACTCAATCTCCTGTAGAAGACGACGAGATCAGAGAGAACATCATCACTTATGATGACGAGGGCGGGGGCGAAGCAGACACGGCTGCGTTTGACATCGCGGCCCTGAAGAGCGCCCCCCAGAGCATGAGAGGAGCACAGCACCTCTCTGACTGCAAGAGCATGTTAGTGCATTCGCATGCATGTGTGCAGTGGTGGCTGTGTTTACCATGACTGTGATACTCATATAAATAGATGCTTTGTTCTATTACATAAATTTAATCTCCATTATCTGATGCTGCCAGTATTATTTTCATACGTAATTTTTGTACATTTCACCTAGAAAATATTACAATATGTTATTAGCCTGTGTGAATCATTTATCTGCAATATAAGCTGACATTTACAGTTAACATATAACAGTTTTAATCAGAACATTTAAGTACATGTATGTAAATGTATTTAATACATATATCTGTAATACTTTAAAGGATGTTAAATGTATATAACTGATTCATGATTGCTCTGTACTCGTGGAGTTATTTGATGATCCTTCATTATGTAAATGTGGCAGCTGTGTCAGTACAGTTCAGCTGGTAATCTGAATGCGGTTGAGCGGGGGTCAGGGATTGGTTGGTTAGTCTCAGCAGATAACCCCTCTCAGTGCATCTTCATGCCACCACAGCCTTCACAAGCATGAATTCATGAATGACATATAAAGTTTATTATATCATAAAAGATGTATCACAAGTGTCTGATTTTGGAAAGCTGTTAGCACAGTGAAACAGACTTTTCTCTGTTTGCTGCATAGATATTCAATAGATTGATTAGTCACATGACTTGTACGGCTGAGATGATTGTTATTGAGATGTATGAGAATATAATAACCAATACTGTAGATCTCTCCAGATATATGAGAACTTGCTCTTGGGCTAAAACACATTTGGTAACTTGTGTCTGGTAAAGGATGTTAGTTCTTCTTTGAGGTGCTGCAGTACTTGATTTCCTGTAGCAGTTGTTAGCTGATGGTAGGTGATATTAGCGAGAGAGGAACATTCTTATTGTAGAGAGCATGTCAAATAAATGATGATGACCAAAACTGTTCATTTGTATACCTGCTAAACAGACGTATCTAGCCACAGTCTATCTACCCACCTTCTGAATCACAATGTTTGCATCATCAGATCAAAATTTTTAAAATATGAAATATGTGATTATATGAATATATTATTTTATGATATTATTGATTGATATGATATATGATTTGTTTTAATAGGCACTCTCAGGATCACCTGGATAGCCTGAGGGCTTTGAGCTGTGTTCAGGGTCTGGATCCACGTCGCCCTGTTTCTGCACCTCTGTATGGACGGTACTGCTACACCATCCAAACCCTTCCTAAACTGGACCTCACCAAACTGACATACATGCTGCCCAACAGCCGAGACCAGCCCAACGGTGCTTTAGAATCCGGCTGTGTTTTTATCAGCAAGAGGAGCGATGAATCCGATCAGAAAGGAGCAGACGAATCCACAGACAGTATTGCGAAAGAGAGTGAGGCAGGAAGTGAGGTCATCTCAGAGAGCCACACAATAAGCCAGGCTCAGGTAAACTGGTCCTGGCAGATTTTCCACTACTGTTTATGAGTTTAATTCTCACAGACGGCAAGAGTGAGGTTGAGGAAGTACATGTACTGTTCAGTTTTTCTGTTGTTACAGAAACTTGCAGTGATGATAAATCATCTGTAGAGACACAAATCAGTTATTAATTTATAATGATATTTGCAGTGTTTTGTATTATAGCAAGTTTAAGAACTACACCATAATCCCTTAAGATCCACCAGCAAACAAGTTGCTGTTACCATGGTAACAAAAATCACAATAAAACAGCTTGGGCCATATATACATACATACACATATACATACAGACAGACATATTGTTTCACAATAAACAGATTTTTATCTGTCTTTATTTTTATTTTTTATAATTAAAACAATTACAAATCAAAATAAACTAGTTTGATTCTTATTCAGTTAAGTTATATTATGTAGATATGTTCCGCATAAAAGAATTTAAATAACAGTCTTGCACCTTTTCTACAGTTCTCTTGCTTTAAATAAAAGCATATAATGTTGTGATGTATGTTGGAGCTGATTGGTTTAGTTTAATGCTGACATGTCTTCATTAAAGAATTTTTTAAAATCTCTATGAAGATAATAAATGTAAAATTATCTTTAACTTACTCAGTTATCCTGTAATGCTTCTGTTCTGGTCTGTCTCTTAGTCTGAGCAGGTTCTGTTTGTAAAGAGCTCCAGTCAGAGCGGTTCCTGTTCTGAGACGTCTCACAGCAGTTCTGTGGGACAGAAACCCGGCTCGTCCCCCTACTGTTTGACCACGAGGACCTCCATTTCCACCATCACCACAGATGACTCGACAGTGGCCTCAACTGTGGACAAGAACTCAGATCTTCATCCACTCATCAACACCAACCAAACCACATCTGGCCCCAGCACAACTGAGATGCCCCTCAGAACAATGGAAGGCACCTTGCTGAGGAGCGGCGGAGGAATATCTTTGACCGGAACTGCTTTTCTTCACCCAGAGGCTGCTGGATTAATGCGCTTGTATGGAGCAGGCAGACAGAACTATGTGCCACACCTTATTATGCCCCTCCCTGGAGGGGCGGGACTATATGACAGAGGCTGGGGCTTAGGGAAGGTGGGACAAGCAAACTCTGAAAAGACAGGGGTCGATTCTCTGACAAACAGAATGGGCGACTTCCTGCAACACCGGCTCGCCCTGGTGACCTTTGACCCCATGCAGCCGCCCTATGACTCGCTGCAGACGTACGGACTGGAGGGGTCTGGCTCGCAGGCGACGTCTCTGAGCTCCCTCGAGAGCGAGGCAGAGAAGGAAGAGGTGGAAGAGAGAGATGGCCTGGAGAAATGGGGACCCAAGTTTCACAGGTTGCTCGAAATCTTTAGGGGACGAGAGAAAGAAAGAGAGGCAGATGAGGACAGAGAAAAGGACGAGAGTTTTAAAGACAAATTACAGTTAGAAAAATCTAATGAGACAGAGATAGACGACAGAAGGGAGGCGGAAGGTGAGACCAAACAGGATGAATGGAGTGACTCAAATGGGGAGGAGAAGGCAGAGGAGAAAAACACAGATGAAACAAAGGACATAGAACACGGCAAAAAGACAGTAAAGGGAAAATAGGAGCAGAGATGTCATGGGCATTCAAAAGCAATAAATGCTGACAGGAGCCAATGAGCAGAATCTAGTGAGTTTTGACCTGTCAGAAACACTACATCAGTGCTGTAGAGAACCAAACACACTTCCTGAAGTCTTTCTCAGTTTATCTGAGGTCCAGTCACACACAGGGTTTCATCTGTAAATGATTGTTAGAAGGACCGGTGACAGAAATGTAGATTTGAGTTGACATGATTTGATTATGTGAGGAGAGATTGTGGAGTAATGTAAGAGACTGATAAGACTGCGACTGGGAAACTGGTTGTGTATAATGACAATCAAATTCACAACTGGGTCACTATAAAACATAATTGACCACAAAATGATGCAATTATCCAGTAAAAATGGAGAAATGTAGAGAGCCGTGTAATAAGGGCAGGAACATATTTTATTCAAGTACACAAACACAGGTGCGAGACTCTGCAAGCTTGTACATATTGAAAATGTATTTTTATGTTACCTTGATGTAAAACCCTCAAGGTTTTTCAAGGTAAAACTCCTAAAGGGTGGTAAAAGGGTTAACTTCAAATGTCTGTTTCATTAAACTGGCTGTGTGATAATTCAGGCAGCTAGAAACATGCTGACTGTAACTTTAAATTGTTCATCAAGATTCTCTGCACTGTCACTCTGCTGTGATAGTTCACCGTTTTTCATTCACGTCTGCTCTAGTGCCTCTAGGGGCAGTGCTGAGAATGCAGGACATAAACTTGCATTGTGCTACGAATTTAAGATGCATTTTGCGATGCAGTGACGCATAAACCCGAGCTAGCAGCTCTTGCATTCCTGTACTTGTGTAGAGTACGATCAGGGCCTGAATGGGCCTTTGCTGCACTTGTACCCACACACTGGAGTTTACACTGAGGAAACACTGCAGATCTGTCGCCTTCAGTGGCAGTGGGCGGATCAAGAGCACAGGATAGTGACATTTCATTTTGCAGCCAAAAATGAAGAGAACAAAGAGTTTCAGATTGCTGGTGCCATTGTGCTTTTGGAGGTCTTGTGCAGTAAGTTCCATCATACAGGGTTGAGTAAGATGACACAGACTGGACATGATTAACAGTCATTTTTGTTGTACATTTTTATGAGGTATATTGCCTGTAAGTTATTGATTTTAGTTATGATTTTGTACAATGATAAAAATGTACAGATCACATCATAAATGTGGTATTATTTGAGGGATTCACTAAAAAGACATGCTGGATCTGATTCTGCTTGTTCTGGAAAAAACTGAGTTCCACTAGGGTGACCATACGTCCTCTTTTACCCGGACATGTCCTCCTTTTTGGCTATAAAATTATGTCTTTATTCTGAGGTACCTGTCTGATGACGTGAAAGACCCAATTGTCAAAACAAAAACGAGGAGCTGCCCTGCAAGAGCTGTGTGTCACTAACATGCCGAAACACAAATGTAGTTTCACCGACGAATTGCAAAAAAAAAACCCKATGTTCAGTCGTGGTCGTGATAAATGGGAAGCATTGTGCACAGGGGCGGTAAATTATTTTATCTATGATACCTATTATCTATGATACCTGCGCGGAAGGAGCCGCACAGAAGCTGAGTGAGCGGGGGAAGGGGGCGTGGCGCGCAGTGGTTGGTGGGCGCCGGGAGGGAGTTAGAGCGAGCGGGGGAAGGGGGTGTGGCGGTGTCCTCTTTTTGGATTCTCAGAATATGGTCACCCTAGTTCCACACACACGCACACACACACACACACATTAGCGGTCTGTGTTACAAATGCGTCTCTCTCTCAACACACTCCCATTACACTTAAGTGAATAATTCACACCGGTGACTAAAGCCAAAGTTATGAAACATGTCATTTCTGAAACATTGATTTCAGGCCTACATTACGTTGCATTGTTTGAAAAATAGGTCTCATGAAACATGTACAACCACTGACAAATTCATATTGATGCGTTAATAAGGGAACATTGTCCGATTCTGACAGCGAGGAAGCTAAACTGGCTCCATTATAGGCTCTACTCGCTCACACAAGTGCAAACATGATCTTCTGCATGGCTTACTTTTATTTATATTTTAGATCTGGTTTAGTGATGCGTCAGAATTCGTTTTCTGCTTCAGACCATTCACACTCGCCAGCACATATTTAACCCTTTCAGTTCTTATGGAGGACCCGAGCCTATGCAAGCAAAACCCTGAGACGATAATCTTTAAAACTGGATGTGATTGTTTTATATAATCATCCTGATTTCAGTTTTCTTTCCTCTTTGTTTCTCATGTGTATTATTTGTAGGAGAATCTGATGTTTTTATGTACAGATGTAAATGGAGAAATGAGATGAGCTTTATAGATGAGAGAGTTTATATATCTGTAAAAGTGAAATTCATTCCTGTGGATTACAGGAGACAGATCCTGAGAATCCCAACATGTATATAATCTCACACTGTCATCTAATGTTAAATAAACGCTACCGTTACTTTTCACCATGAACTTGAGCTTTTAAGTGTGAAACTAAAGTTTAAAAATGACTCTCATGTCATTTCACGCATGACTTTCTTTTGTCTGTGAAAAACAAAGATGTTAAATTCACATCTCATTACCTTGAAAAAAAATGTTTGAATAACTCCACCAGACCTTCAGACACTATTATGACACATGTTGTAGTTCCAGTCAACACACGTATTGAAAGGTTACAAAACTAAGAGACGTTAATGAAATGATCTGGGATCAGTACTTTAAGAGCTTTCTCTGTTTTTTAATGATGCTGCAGTTGTTCATTTTTGACTATAAAGTATATGATGGTAAAATCTTGCACTGTACATTGAAATCTTTTACATAACTAGACAGAAATGAAATCATAGCTTATCAGTTATATGTCATAAGGTTCCTACATGTTTTGGATATGAAATCAGTCAATTTTGAATGATTATATTTCTTCAGCTTCTACAATTCTAATGTTCTGAGAATATTAACATCTAATAAAACACACTTTTATTCAAATCCATATTTATGGCTTATAGCAAACATGCTGTTAGTTATTATTAAAGGTTATTGTGCGCTACGGTTCTTATTTATTTTTAACGGTTCATTAAAACCTTTAAATATGTCTGTAATTATAATCCACTGCAGCAATGTTTAAAGCTGGCGTAAATAATTGAAATCATTTTTAGATCCACCGACACAAACTTCCCAGTTCTGAAAAACAGTGTCTTCATCTGACGTGAACGCGCAGAGCAGACAGAGCGCACGTGGGTTTGTGCTGCTTTTATTGAAGTGTCAGATTGATTTGTATTAAAGCTGTCAATTGAATGCCTTCATTTAATTCAGGGACTGTACAAAAGACACATCTGAACTGAACAGAAAGCAGCGGTCTCCAGACACATCTCTAAACACTGACGCCTGCCACAATCTCCATCAATGAAGTCTGAGAGATTTTCCCCACAAGAATCTGCTGGACAAACATTTTTCACATGTTACAATTTCAAAACAGAATTCCTTCAAACATTTTTCCCATGTTACAATTTCAAAACAGAATTCCTTCACTGCTTTTTTGACCCCTTTGATTAGATGTACAGGATTTATTCAGGAATTTAAAACATGTTCATAGAAAAGGTTTTGTATTGAATTGCATAACAGAATTGCATAACAGAAACTTAGATCCGGACAAAAAATATATATGCTCTTAGTTTTACTTTCTCCATCAGTCGCTTTGAACTAAGGAATAACAGAAGAATGTCTAGATGCTAGACCCTAGATGTGTAGTGCGCTGTGGGCGTCAGATCTAGATCAAGCGCATCTTTCTGTCTGTTGAACTATAGAGGGGCAGCTGCACTTTGGGCTTTTATCTGCACAGGTTGTCAGCACGCCACAGAATCATTTATTCATTCTGAGAGTGGAGACCCAGCAGCTGAAACACCATTAACACTCAGCAGTGGAGCACGGTCACTCCCAAACCAAAATTATTCAAGAAAACTTCCACAGAGTGATAGAAAGCTTTTAAACAACCATACCTCCAAAACAGTATCACCTGCAGCATGTACTTTAAAATTCACATTTGTGTCTAAATAATTTAGACTGCTCACGTGCGGCCCCTAAAAGGAAGCATGTGATTGGCTTCTGTCTGCTGTCTCACATTGTAAAGGGAAAATTTCCTGGCATAAAGATGTGATCCTGGCCTTTAACACGAGGTCATGGCTATTTGGAGAAGTAGCTGTGTATTCTGATGTAACATTTTAGCAAGCAACATAATTCACAAATATTATATTGTAAATGTTTGATTATAAAGGGTTCGTGCACAAGCAGTATTGTCACTAGCAAGGGCTTATTATTTAAACATTGTTATGGTGCCAAGAGCCAATTAGCTTTGTGATTACAGATGTGATAAATCACAGGACATTTATGACTGAGGTGTTTGGTGCTAAAAACAGAAATGAGCATGCAGCACGTTGTGTTCAGAGTCGAACTGAAAGATCCAGCAGAGGATGGAGATCACCACTGAAACTGTTTCTCACACAGGTACGACATGAAATACAGCAGATTAGTTTGTTACTTTTATGATGTTTTCATTGTGCATTATTTTGTCGTTTTGATTTACATTGAACTGCTACATTAATGAAATATTTAAGATTCTTATGTCAGCCAATCAAAAAATGTTTGTTACATAAAAAACGTTTTTTTTAAATAATCCAAAACAAGTCAAGTTACAGATAAAAGAAAACAAAATCTCGGACAAACACACATCATTTTTATCTATGAAATATCAATATAAAACATTTATGTTTCCAATGTTCTTTGTATAAAATATTTTGTTGAAGTCAAATACATTTAAACACTGACTTTGTGTTGTACATTTAAAAGTTACACTATCAACTGTTACACCTGATAAAACAAGAATAGATTCAATGATCGCGTATGGTTTTATACAGAATAAATATATATCTGTTCTTTCTCATTTATACTGTAGCAGCTGTAACTAAGCAAAACTCTGCATCTCCACGGTAACAGACGGCAGTCAGGACTTCCTGCTGAACTTCTCAAGCTGATTGTGGACTAATCCACAGGTGACGCCATTATAAACCAGCACACAGTGAACACCTGGAAACAGGAAGTGGTTAGTGACTCAGCAAACCAAACTAACAATCTCCAACTTTCACAATGACCCAGTCAAGCAGTTTTAGACATCTGGAATCGCTGTCAATGTCCATGCTGGAGATCATGCAGAGACTCACCCAGCTCTCCGACCTCCACAATGTTCCTGTCTTCATCATCAAAAAACATCATGTCACAGAAGTCCACCCCACTGTCAGCTTTAAGCCTGAGGACAAAACACAGCGTCAGACTGTCTCAGACATCAGACAGTACATCTGCACTGCCAATCTTGTCTTAATCAGTATTGGGTCTTGTCTCCAGCAAACATACTTAACCATTCTTAAAATAAAATAAAACCAGTTCACTTAAGAAGAAGAATGATTTAAGATAATAAGTTGTGTGAGAAAACGTCTTAAGTTTAGGCACCTAATGTTTGCCAAAATGACTCTTTACCTTTTAAAGTGAGTGACCTTTGACCCAGGGTAGATCTCTTTGAAGGAAATGTATTGGTCGAGCTTATAGAGTGACAGCAGCTGATTGGCTCCTTCCACTTCACTGGTTCTTTGAGGAACAGAGACATTCTGTGGCTTTAACATGTACTCAGACCACAGCATATATGTAAATGATAGACAGACAGACTCATTTTAATTGGTACCGTGATGCAATGGCGATCTTAAAGCCCTCATTGTGGAGTGAGCTCAAGATCTTCTCAGTGTCCTGAAAAATAGGAACTTTTTCAGATCTTGAATCTCGCACAGTGCCACTGAAACAAACCAAAAATAAACAGGATACCGTCGATATTTCATCAGAGAACACATCATAGACAAACAGGTCCTGATCAGAATGATATGAGGAAGAACTGACAGTAAATTAATGAAGAAGACAAACCTGTCATCCGAATGGAAGGGAGGATTAACATGTGCTTCAACCCAGAACGGCCAGAGGGTGTAATCTATTATAAACGAAAGAAAATGTACAGAACATTTAATTATACGTCTTATGAGGCGTGTGTCTAAAGTTTGGTTGAATGTCTGGTGGGTCATTGTTAACACGTTATATATATATATGTGTTTTTTAATTTGAACCCAATTTAACAGATTAAGTTGATTTTTCATTATCCAAGCAGTTTTACATGGAATAATACTNCATATATATATATATATATATAATGCCCTAGTTAGAAAGCCAAGAGAAACTTTCAACCGCACAAAATATGCCACACAAAGACAGAAGTGTAAACTCGTGTTACGTACGATCACATTCAATGCAATCTCGTTATACATATTGTTGCTTTGAGGTTTCATCAAACATAACGTTAAAAACAGAAAACTGACAACTTACCGAGGTCAAAAACTATTAACTTCGGTCTCGACATCTTTGACTGACTCTTCACGAAGCGAAACTTACAGGAAACAACTTACCGGTACAGTTCACAGTAATAATAGCGGAAGTAGCGATGACGTGACCATTACGTGTGACGTGTTCTGTTTGATAGTATTATAATTAAACCTCTTATCAATCAATCACTGTCCCATCAAAGCAGCATTACAGACAGAAACATCATGTAAAAAGTCCCTGTTAAAAGTTCATCAAAATGTATGTTTTTGTCTTTGTGCCCCCAGTGATTTTTAAAAAATGTAATATTATAATATAATAGTTAACATATGCTAAACAATATATATGATGACATAATTTAGGTAATGTAATAAAAGCCACACACAGAAAGATCAACAAATAAAAAAAAACACAATGCTGACCGCATCTCAGTATCTCAGTATCAGGATTTGTGCTCTCATTTCTGTGTGAGAATGTCTCTGTCATTTTTCATTTCCTCCTCAAATACAATGACACAAAACATCATGGATGTTACTGGTGTGTCCAGCTCATCACTCCTCAGATGTGTGTGATTAAATTCATCTTCTGTACCATCAGCCAAACACCATCAGCCACTGCAGGCATGCTAAGAGAAGCTGTGTGGCTTGGAGAAGCCTTGGATGCTTTCTTCATCTTTGAAGAAGATGCTGTTGATACATTCCTAAAACTTAGTAAACACGGGCATGAGTGTGTATGGATCACAACAGCGCTGATATGTCATAATTATTCAAACAATCATTTAAATATTGTTTGAATAAGGGGTTAGAATCTGATGATCTGTGATATTTATGAAGTTCTGGACTTATTAAAGATTTTACTGAAATGTTAATTCAGAGTGATTTACAGAACACATGCTGTATTAGAGTTTAGTCACCATGGGCTGTGAAGTGTCTGGATGAATATAATGGTTTTAGGTCAGCTGTTTGAACCAACAATCTTTCTGTTATGAACCCAATGTAGAAAAGCCTTGAAATTTAAGATAACTGTTAGAAGTGTAATAATTATACAGATACCATGAGGGAATATTTAGGGTTGCAGTAAATTTAGGTTAATATTTGGGGCTCTGCCAATTTACCTTAAAATCAGTTTTATTTAAGGTTTTTTTATTTAACCCTCAATGTCCCCTACTAAAAAACAGATTACTAAAAAAATCTGTTTTAATCCAGTCAGGGTTTGTTGATCTAAACTGGTTTAAGATGGTTCAGCTGGTGTTCAGCTGCTCGCTAATCCTGATAAGAGCTCAAATCCCCAGAACAGATACACAAACCATCAAAACAGACCAGGCTAACCAGTGGAAGCTAAAACACAGCCTAAAGCTGCTTCCAGCTGTTTATCATCAGACTTTAAAACCTCAGTCTTAACAAGTAACACAGATCAATACATTAAAAACATAGTCTTTATTAAATAATATCAATAACAACTAAATCAATATTGTGTTTCTTTGAATGTATCTGTGTGCTCTGTTCTGAACAGTCAGCTATGGATATCAATTGTTATTTTGTGGTTAATCGTTAGTCTTTGAACTGATGCTTTGTTTCATGATACTGCATTGCAGATGAAAGAGCTGTAGACTGATCTGAGACTGACTAACTGAAAGCTCAGCCCGTGAACTTCATAATGAAATACTGGCACAGCTGCAGGTTTGAACAAGCACGCCTCATTCTCTGTGGAACAAATCTCTTTTCATTTACATCATTTCATCTTTTCATCTTTCCTTCAGTGTTTCTGATGCATCTGTCTGCTTCTTCATTATCTTCTCATTCTTATGCATCTATCGCAGTCACTCATCTCTGATGGATTCAGCTGCTCCAGCTGAGATCTCAATGACAGCCTCTTAAGTTCTGATGTTCAACCATCTCGCCCCTTCCAGAGCTTCGCTTTGATGACTCTGAATCTGCAGAGTATACAAAATATACAGTAACACAAAAGAACACATTGCAAACTTTCCAATACAGCAGAGGTGTATGTAACAGTTTTAGGTACAAATCTAATTCACTCCCCCCACAGCACAGAAGAAACAGGATCTGTTAATCTGCTGGAAAAGAAAAACTTTTTGCAAGCGTTTATTTCAGAATGATATTTGACTCTTTTGCCTCAAACGATGCAGATGTACATCAATCTCTCCAGCATCAGATGCCCTAAACAAGACATCTCGACTCACCAGCAGTTATTACCCACAGAGAACAGAATCTCATCATGATCCTGGCCTCAGGAGGAGTTCAGTTTAACTCTCAGTATACTGTAATGTACACTATATTTCCAAAAGATACGCGCACGTGTCCAAATAATTAAATTTAGGTGTTCCAATCACTTCCATGCGATTGGGAATGACAGCAACTCAGCCACGAAGTGGTAGGCCACGTAAAATGACAGCGCGGGGTCAGCGAATGCTGAGGCGCATATAGTGTGCAGAGGTGCTTTTGTTTAGTCATTTATATTGTCAATAAAAAATAGTTCCTTCATGGTTCCCGGAAAATTACATTTAAGATGCACTTTTGGAAGTCACTCAATACAGCATCTGCCATAAATGATCTAAATAAAGTTCATTGTAATGTTTGCTCCTTCATCAGTTTTCATGCAGCTGTCCGTGAGGGTGTAACAGTAGAGCATCTGTTTCATAAACTCTGTCTGTAAGAAGAGCACGCGTGATTCTCAGTAGCTCTGGGTGAAGATTAACTGAAAGTTAAAAGCAGTGCAGGAAGATAAATGATTATCAGTTAACCATTCATATAGTTATCTGTGTTGCCTGGCAGCAAAGGGTTGCTGAGTCTGCGGCCAATTTTCATGATAGATAGTGGAATTCAATTACCGTCAATCTGTAATTAAAGTTAAAAGAGACCAATGACTGTGATTTATTACACTGAAAATGTCCAAAACACAATCAGGATTGTGATCTATACTTGTATAATTGAGAAAAGCTCTCTCTCTCTCTCTCTCTCTCTCTCTCTGGCTACTCTGAAATCTCTGTTGAAATGTTGTGAAATCTCTGGAAGCACACTTACACAGTTTAAACATTCCGTGATTTTTAGCTAATTCAGAAGATGGTAAGATCAAGCAGTGACACACATGTAGAATGAGGGCACGTGGATGTTTTTCTAACACTTGTGAGTGTATGAGATGTTTTGGCAGGTCTGTGACATCAAGCTCTTAATGATGTCAGATGATCAAGCCCTGGATTCATTAAGGTGTTTAAGCAAGTGCTGCTGGGTCACGTGACTTCTAATTACCATTAAAAAATCATGTAAATATACAATAACTGCAGTATCCTGCAGCAGGAAGTCTTGTTTATGAGAAAACACAGAAGTGATCTAGTAAATATAGTGAGTCTGATAATCAATATTTCAGCCTAACCCGTCTCATTCGTCAGTAAAGAAAGAAATCTGTGTTACACGTAGCACAGATAAACCGTTCAGAGATGCAATACATTAACATAAGTCATCAAGCTGTAATTAAAGCATTATACTGTGTAGTATCATCATGCATTTTATGTTTTGAAGTTGCAATCCATAGCATTTGCCTTTCTGTTGTCATCTCTGATGGAAAAGTGAATATGTGGACGTCAAGTTTAAATTCTGAAGACCTGCTGTTAGAACAAAATCCAAACTGTGAAGCTGAATAATATAGACACACATCAGAGATCAAAGTCTGTACTTGCCGGAGGAGCTCTAAGCAGATGAACTGGATTATTAAGTAACTTAATTGTGCGTTTTACCACCCTGTGTGTGAATTTCTTTATGAAATGAAAGTGTGTATAGGTTCATTGTCATCTGTGATGCTGACATCACTGTGTAATCATGAACCAGACTTCACATCACTGCCCATTCCTGTGAAGTCTTTTCTCCTTCTCCAGGAAAACTCTTCTGATTGTCCTATAGCGACTCGCACGTCTCATTACTTTCATTACAGCTCAGTTCCTTTGGGCAGCGTGTGATGTCTCGGTTTATGAATCTTAATTTTATGTTTATGTGATAGCTCAGAATAGTTAGGACTCATTTGTGTCATTATGACTTTGGAACTTTGTCTCTTGCTGTTCTCGAGGTCAGTCCACACTGTGTTTGTGTTATTTTGTGCACATGTGTGTTTCAGATACTCTTATTATACATGTTCAAATATGTTCTTTCTGCCTGTGAGTTCTTCTAAGGCTGACTGTTTCCATGGTGATATTTAAATGACTTCAAAGGCGTTTGTAAAACGTTTCTTTGATGCTGCATCATTAAAAAGCAAAGTAACCTCCGTTACCTGACAGCTTTTATCGTGTCCTTGTTGTTTCATAGTAAAAGGATTTAATGAGGGTTAATGCTTAACCGAGATCATCTCTCAACTCTTGTGTTTTTATTTACATGTGTCACATGTCAAGTTGTTCTTCTCTTACCTTAAACATCTCGATTCAATCATAACCTTTGAAAAGTTGTTCTGTTACATTCTTTATTGCTCTGATATATACAGTATATAACTGTAGGAACACTAACCTGTGACTTGGTTTATTTTTAACACTGTGTTTGATTATAAAAATGACACTGACTACAGAATTTGACTGTTTTGAAATAAAGATGTGTAAGGAGATTTAAAGGTGTCTGCTTATAAAGCCAGAGGTGAAAATGTTAAACACAGACACATAAAATCTTGCATGTTTCATAAAGGAGATTCTCCATGTAAACACATTCAATGAATGTTATTTATAAATGCAATGAATACAAACACAGAACCCCTCAGGCAGACACAGGAAATAATATAATGCAGGAGAGGAAAACCTGAGGAGCATTTAATAATCATCAAGGAACAAGTTTGCTATTCGTGCCTGCAAATTCTGACTGATACTTTCAGATATTGTTGACAGTGTCACCAAAGAGAACTTGAAGAGGATGTGAGACTGAATCACTCGTTTTACTTCACACTACGAAAAATCACCACAGCAGCCATAGAAGTACCATCAAAATAACATTAATACAAGCTTAAGAGTTCTAGAAGTTACCGTTATATTAAAAACAGCTTCAGGATCAACAGGTTTATGCGATATGTGAAGCACTGAACCAGCTGCAGCAGTGAACTGCACTATACTCATCATGCTTGTCAGTATCTGTGATTGTAGCATGTGCAACACTTGAGAAGATGAACGTGTTGCTCAGGGATTAATAAGTGTGTTCTATTGTGTTCTATTGTGTTCTATTGTGTTCTATTGTGTTCTATTGTGTTCTATTGTGTTCTATTGGCTGAAGAACGTGCTGTTTCGTCCATGACAGAAATGTCCTCATCTAATCAGCTGTTGCAGTGTGAGATGCTGTATGTTGAAACGTGGTTATCACAATCTGACATGTGTGACACTGGCACATTCTC
>JAZGTJ010009950.1:0-18724 GCA_036877575.1 Botia almorhae | reverse complement strand
AACTATTTACATTATGACAAATGTTTAACGAAAGTGGCTTACTTTGCAAAAGAGTCGAGGATCAAGCCGTGAGAGTTTGCTGGGCATGTACTGCTTGTACATGTTGTAGAGCTCATGGAATGGAGCTCTAGAGGGGAAGCCACCCTGCATCAGGTCCAGCACTGACACCATGCCTGAGAGCAGGAGACAGAAAGAGATCATGAACCCAGTGAAAATAAACACACAGGATGCGCTGTAATGAAGCTGGAAGATCAAAGGTTTCAAGAACCCTGCAATCTGCTCATCCCACTTCCAAAACACAATTCTGTATGAATCACAAATGTTTTACAGAAAGATGAGTAAATTTTCTTATGCATTCCTGTAGCTCAATTTGTAGAGCGCTACTGTAACAACACCAGAGTCATGAGTTTGATTCTCAATCCACAAAGTGCCATAATGAAAGTGAATCTACAATATACCTCAATGCACTGCAAGTCATTTTTAATAAAAGTGTCTAACAGGAACGTATATGTACATGTAAATTCTCATCACCAACACATCTAAAGGCTAACAGTCTAGCCATTCAGAAAAGCAGTAAAATAGTGAACTACTGTAGTCTGTGAGTCTAGGTTTCCTTTGGAAAAATGAGTCATCAAATGCCAGTGTGCTTCGCTTACATCACTGAAGTCAAGTGATCCGCAAATAGTCGACACAAACCCAAAGAACTGTACAGTGCTAGAATCAATCAGTCCCCTTGACAGCACAACCCCCAGTACAGCCCAAGCTTGTTTCTCGCCCACTTACTGCACCACCAGAAAAGTTTATTTATAAAACTTTGCAAATAGCCCATAAAAATCACCTCAACCTTCAAAACTCTCGTGTGGTAATGACACCTCTAAAAGATAATGAAAAAATCAGTGGAGCTCACATTTAATATGGCCGCTCCATAGGCAATTTCGGTATTTGTTTTAAAAGAGAGCTTGCGACAGATGAGTGGTGTGTATTTGTAATAGGTTTTCCTAAATTGGAATATTTGAAGCATTACCAGCAGTGTAGCGAGAGAACTGGTTTAAAACAGGCCTATATATTTATATACGTACCAGAGCACTGCAGTTGAGACAAAATCTGAGCTCCTTCAAACTGGTGGCTCACCATCTTCAGATTGGGCTTCACACAACGAATGAAACTTGAGCCCTTTATAAAACATACACATGATTTTATCCAATAACAAACCAATTAACAATCATAAGCAAAACCTGTGGGTAGTTACAGATCTTGCAGTTTTTAATTGTGATGCATATTTAGTGTTGTAAGCCAGTCTGTACAGCAAAACACACTCAGTATTATATAAATGTAAAGTTACTCACTGTGCTACGAAGTTTTTCCAGCAGAAGGTTCAGCTGGGTCTATGAAAGTACATCAGAAGAAAAAAAAGTGAGAGCAGGTTTCAATAAAGAGCAACTATTATCTCTAAAACAATTAACAGAAAACACACAGTCGTACAGTTGTGCTGACATGTAAATGGTTACAAAGATTCTGACACATTTACAGTAGGTAACAGACATGCAATGGGACTGATTTAACTACAGTACAGTGATATGAAGAGTCAGAGTGTGATACAATGTACACATTCAAAATGTCATGATCATTAATGCAATTAAAATAATTAACATGGTGATATGATTAACACTCTTATATAATCATTTCGTCAGTGACGCAGTCTACAGACAAACAGCTACAGTGATATAATGTGGCAGGACGTTTCATGAACACGTGGCAAAAGACCAGGCAGGTGGGTGAAGAAGCTCAGTGGAGAGGAGAGCAGGAGCAAACTGATCTCTCTCATTTGTTTACGAGGTGGCACACTGTAAGTAAACCTGTGGTGCTGGCACAGCCAGGCTTACCCTACAAAAGCTTCAGTTTCTCATTCTTTCTATATTATTTCAGCCACCGAACATTACTGCTTTTCTCAGGGAAAGGTTGAAGAAACAGGAAGAAGTCTAAGAGAGGAGGATGGAGAAAGGGTAAAGTTAGAAGCCAAGGAATTAGAACACCACCAGGTAAGAGCTTAAGAAAACCTAAACCATCCAAGAAAAGAAAAAATATAAAGTTACATATAATATAATAAATTAAATATATATATGTGTGTGTATACATGTTTATTTTTATATATGTACACATACATATATATATAATGTTTTAAATATAACAAAATAATTCTATTGCTCAATATATTACATATATATAACTATATGAAAATAAATAATAAAACTTGGGGACATATACAAATTTTTAGTAAAATCATATCAAGTCTATAGCAGGGGTAGCAGTATTTAGTTCCAAGATTGCACCAACACACCTGCATGTAATTTTCAAGTAATCCTGAACACGAACACCTTGATTAGTAGTGTGTTTGATTAGAGATGGAGCTGAACTCTTCAGGAAGGTAGCACAGTATGAGCAGAGATGGCTACCCCAGTCTATAGTCTTTATCAGGGGTGCTCAGTCCTGCTCCTGCAGATCTACCTTCCTGCCCTGCATAGATTCATACCTAATAATACACACCCAAACAAGCTAATCACAGTATTTAACAGTTTACATGAAAATTGCAGACAGGTGTGTTAGTGTGTGGTTGGAATCAGACTGTTCTAGAAGGTCGATCTCCATTAACAAACTGAGTCCCCAGGTCTACATATTCCAAGGCCTTAAAGGCTTTAAAAAGTTGTTATAACTTCAGGCTTGTTAACTCCTATGACAAAGTGTGTTTCCTGGCCATTAGGAGGATACAAGCTGAAAGCTAAAGGACATGTTCACCTTGAATTTGTTTCCCACACTGATAAAGCTGAGTTTGCCGGCCTTCTGCTTTGAGTCTTTGGAATTGGAGTTGTTCTCAAAGAGATCCCGGATAAACTTGTCCTTCGACTCGCACACCAGGCACTCCAAAGACATGTGGAGGGCGTCATTATTCTTCTCAACAAACTGGGTCTGCTCACACACATACACACACACATACACACAACCCACAGAGCGCAGACATAAAGACAAAGTCAATCTCACAAGTTCACAAAGAAAACCAACAATTTCACCAAAAGGATTCCCCTTTAGCAAAAATTAAGTTAAGTATGTTAAAGACCGCTGTATTACATAAGTTAAACAATGAATTTTCTATTATTATATGCATTCAGAATTAACAGGAACCTTACAGTTTCATAACACACTGCACCAGCAAAATGTCTAATGATGAAACCTTCGTCGTCTCTCAGATTCCTGTGTATTGTAAGCTTTGACTTCCTGGGAACCTGAAAAGGCAGCCAACACAAGATTAAACTTCCAACACAACCCATCTTGCAGGTGTGATTATATGATTAATATATAGCATATTTATCATAATAGGATTTTGACACTGAATAGGATTTTGACATTGATTTTGATTATGAATTTCTTTGGCTTAAAGAAAGACCCAGAAATGAAAGACCCTTGCATCTGTGGAAATCAAAGAGGGATAATAGTATTTCAAAAGCTTAAAAATGTTTTTTTATGAACGCTTTTAAAACCATTCCACTTCAGAAAAAACAGAATGAACATTCTTCAAAATATTTCTTATTGTGTTCCAAGGAGAAAAGAAAGATCTACAAGTTGGGAACAACATGAGAATGCCACAATTTCTATTTCTTTAAATTTCTTGTGTACACACAAGGACACAGCTGTTGAAAAGAACCAAACTGTAGCTTACAGTGAGACGGAAATGATCTTTGTGCTTGCTGTGAACTGCCTCCGCAAAGTGTTGATCACTGGGCTGCGGAAGACGATTCTCCTCATCCAGAATATCCAGGATGCCCACCAGTTTTGCTTCAACAAGATCTGCAAAGCAATGCATTACACCTGAAACTCTGGCACTGATGACAGAAACTTTTCATGAGAACCAAAGCATGCATGAGCGAAAGCTAAATTAGCATATTCAATCCCTGCACAAAGGCATTATCCAAAGTGAGGTAGAACTCTGCAAGTTTAATGGACAAATGCAAAATCGGTGGGCACACGCAGCCCTTTTTGATAATCAGCGTGAAGGCATCCGTCGTATGCATAATTCATCTGAGACGTACGCGGGTGAGAGAGGTGCGGACACAAGCGCAGTCATGTTTTTGCATGAGAAGACACCAGAGTATAAATGTGAGGTGACTGATAAAAAGATATGCAGGGAGAGAGAACCTGTGAGTCTGTTTAAAAGTCACAAGGACATGTGTTGCATCACTATTGGGAGAATCAGGAAAAAACAGAGTTGCCAAAGTAAAAGCATGAACAAGCAAGCCTTTCCCTTCGGGACAAAGGCGACATCTGCAACGCAGGTGTCACGTGCCTACTTCACTGCAAATGCTGTGTTAAAGGTTGGATGTAATGTTTAACCACCTGCATTCTGTGCAAACTCGCCCAAGCTGTTCTCTTGGAGATATCTTGACAGCTCATAAAAAAATCAAAGGTGGTTCATTTTACGTGGAAAATCTTTGTTAAGATGTTATGGATTAAAACGTGGGCCGAATAAAAAGATGAAAGGTCTGATACCGCTGCACACAGTGTACTCTAATCTCAACCGGGCTGAGTTTCACCATGAGTCCTGAGATTGAATTAACTTACTGTTTCTGAGGGGGCGATTAGGGTCAGACTGCACTGTTTTAGCAATCACCTTTAAAGACGGCACCAAAATAACTAAAACAGTGCAGCCTTCATTTTATCTCCTAATCCCTCTCCAGAGGGTTCGGGAGTGTGAGAGCTGTCCCTCCCACAATTCATTCCTGTCTTATCTCTGGCACCCAGCATGCATTTCTGCCATGCGTTTCTGCTGGAATAATCATTCAAGGCATGTATTGTCCAGAGAGTAAAAACTATAGCTGTCAATTTAACATGCTAATTTAGCGTGATTAATTTTTGACGCAAAAAATGCAATTAATCATGCCCCTTGACCTGTATGTACATTATGCAATATATTATTTTCCTACCATTAGCAATTCAAGCATGAAGTACCACCTCCATGTTGAGTTAATGATCAGTGCAGCTCCATATACTACAAGCTACGTGCCCCATCAAACCACATGACCCCAGAGCAAAAAGCACAGAAAGAGCACAAGGGTTGTTCACACAGGACAGAGCGCAACAGAGGTTTCAAATGTTCGACGTGAGGAGCTAAAACTCAATAACAAAATGGGCTGCTTTAGTCTGTAGGCTTATAGAAACTTAACAAACTACATAAAGAATATATTCACTTCTAAAGAATCTTTTTATAATCCGTTTCATCCGTGCTTTCATCTGCAACAATAATTTAATGTCTTCCAACTGCAACAATAATGTAATGTCTTTCTACTGCAACAATAATGTAATGTCTTTTTATTGGAGGGCTTTTCTGGGCAAATTTTGATAAATGTGATTAATTCTTCTGCATATTACATAAATGTTTAATAACATTTTAAATGTCACCACAGTTTATGTTAAGACTTGGTTGTTCGATGTACACAAATAGCTCTGTTGTTGTCTGGGGACTGTTTTTGACCTATCAGGTTTTAGCAATGAACTGCTGAAAATGAACATTTGCACATTCAGGGCCATGAACATTTCTATAAGCTCAGAGAAGGTAGACTTTAGCAGTTTCTTCTGCAGAGGACTTCATTATATTTAAGAAGTTGTCTAGGGCCATAGTGCATCCAGTAATGAATGGAATAGAGGAAGGTCATTAATATTCGTAGCCAAAGGGACACTGACCTATGCAGTCCTGATTATCAACATAATGAACTTCATTCACTCCAAGCCCTTCCTTCTGATACAGCTCTTGCTCCTGGGAAGAAAAACACAAGATAAGTGTGCAGCAGCTTCTGCTGGAAGTGGAAAACATATTACTTAATATTCTGAAATTGGAATGTCTCAAAAGAAGTTAAATTGGAATCGCTGAATCTGAATCCGAATGCAGATTGAATGGCTGCATTTGGGCGTCGGTTTAAAGAATGTCATAATTACAAGCCGCAGATCAAAACCAAAAATCCCAATATCGCTGATGACTCACCTCTTTCAATATGCGTTCGTTAAAAAACTGCTGTAGTTTTTCATTACAATAGTTGATGCAGAACTGCTCAAAGCTGTTGTGTTCGAAATACTCTAAAGAGGCAAATAAAAAAAGCATTTTATGATTCATGTGCTGCTTATTTCTCTAAAGGTATTTAAATGTCACAAATACAAGAGAGGAAGTTATCATTAATTTTGCTGCATATTCTCAACTTTATGTCTTTCAAGCCATCCAGTAGAAACTCAACACAGTCAATAAGTCACATCCTGTGCTATATATATACCACGTACATGGATTTAAGGTTTATTGACAGACAGCAACTTGCTGTCAATTACAACAGAAAGTCATTTTGACTCCCACGTCAGTTTATAAATTCCAAAAAGAAGCTAGCAATTACACAATCAAGGCTATTTCATGCTAAACATGAATATTTGAAGTGGACTTTTGAAACCACAAAGGTTTTAAACTGAAACAATAGACCTCTGTGAAGCTTTTTATACTGGAGGCAAATACATGGCAGATAAACTAAATCTTATGTATATAAAAATGTAATATAAACATTTCAGTGGTAACAAGCTTTATGGCAGTTAACCAACTATCATCATATAACAGCTAAAATCTAAGACCACACTGCAAAAAATGATATAAATTTATTTATTTATTTATACAGATTATATATTTGTAGTATATACAGATATATAAAATATATATATACAAATACACACACACACACACACGTGTTCTTTGAAACATTCTCAAATCATGCTAGGAAAACGACAATCATCAGAACCTAAATGGATTTTTATGCAAGCATGCATGCTGTCATTAAGGCCCACGTGGGACCTACTGAAATTCATGACAATTTTTCAATTCAACAGTTCATTTGTAATTTCTCAAATTGAATTAAATTAGAAAAAAGCAAATTACAAGCATTTTAACAGGTGGTCTCAGAGCTTACTGTATACAAAGCGATTTGTTTTATGTCTCATCTGCAACAAATGTTGTCATCTGAAATGTTTTATCTGAAACATCTGCTTAACCTGGTTGTATAAGTTCTGACACAAAGGCTCACCAAAGCCAGCGATGTCCAACACGCCAATAAAGCCGGAGGACGTATCAAAGGGGAAACATTGGTTGACCCGTTTGACCACATGATCAAAGAGCCGGCTGTAAACAGCTTTGGCGAGGGCATCACGGGCATTGTTGGCCTGTTCCACCTTCAGAGGGACCCTGGAGAGGAGCAAAGTGGAGCAGGAGAAGTCAAAAACTGGGCCAGGGCTTCTGCTAATCCCACCTCATCAATACATGTCCATTCTCTTTTACTCTGTCCAGCTTTGCACTTTTAAGACGGTCAATGTTTTCCCACCCCAAGCAAATGTCTAAGAAATATTTTAGGCAAAAACAGAATGCTAAAAATAATTTGTATGTCAAAATTTAATTTATTTCCCTCTTGATTTCATTAAGATCTCAGAGCCTCAAGGCTGCTGAAAAATCTCCTGTGACTTTATTTGACCTGACAATAATGTGGTTCTACAGTTATTCAAAGGGCAAACTAATATAATTAAGTACATTACTGCCTACAGTTTTAGCTGCAGTTAAATTGTTGGTAACAATCTATGTGCCTCTCCACAAGAGAAAATTAGATTTCCATTTATTGGGACAAAACTAAATTGGGAAAAAAGGTTTATTTTTTTGCTCTTTTTTACGAGGTTTTTATTTTTAGGATGGACAATTACAAGAGGCACTTGGAAGTCCCTATTTCAACTATGCAAGAAAGTATATTTTATAGTATGCACATACCGGAATAATAGGTCTACAGTACAATAGTTTTA
Source organism: Botia almorhae (assembly GCA_036877575.1). NCBI lineage: Eukaryota > Metazoa > Chordata > Actinopteri > Cypriniformes > Botiidae > Botia > Botia almorhae. Next base: position 10,864 of record JAZGTJ010009950.1, on the reverse strand, counting down.
AGGCAAAATGTTAGAACTTTTTTAATTCCAACATTTCAGCTTTGTTGTTTACCAACGGTATAATAACAAAAAGACTCAATGGGCCTGCTTAAGATGAATTACGTAATTAAACTAAATAGTACAAGAAAGACATAAATCAGACTTCTTTTGTAGCGGGTGCTTTGATAAATGCGCATAACCAAAAACTGCCCATGAAATAACAGTGATGCTGAAAGGATATTACAGTGCAACACAAATAAATCTCTATAAAAGGCTCCTATTAAAGCGTAACGGCACAAAGACACACAGTCATAATCATAAGACAGTGTCTACCCATGATCCTCCAGAGATGTATGTATACCACCGACCGTATGTAACTCCAGAACAGAATGATAATGCTCTCTCGACGGCGGCATCCCGCTGTGGGAATACCTGCTGTGTGACTCTTATTGCTTGCGCAGTTAATAAAAGCTGGACCTGGCTCACAATAATCTCTACCATCTTGAGATCGCTTTTCATTAACTTGCTTTAATGCCATTAGTGAATCCCCTATGTCGTATGCATGCCGAGAGAATACCCGCAACTCTTTCTCAATGTCATTTGCTTTGTCACATTTAACAGATTTTTTAAATTACAAAAGCGCTCTGAAATTAAGCTGTGTCAAGCGAAAGCTGCTGCCCTCTCTCTGGTGTCTGACAGCGTGAATTGCAAGGGTCACCGTAGCCTCGCTTAAATATAGCACCCATGATTTTCCATAAAATGCATATTGCATATATGTGTGGTCATGCATCTGTTCGCAGTCAAATGAAGAGGGCACCGAAATCTCGTGCGACTCGATTCTCATCACACCTAAAAGACCCCAAGCCACTCCCTCAGACAAACATCCATTATTCATGCAGCGCAAACACTCCCAGCCCAGCATCTGTGCTCAGTTAAATATTAATCCACCGAGCACTGCCCTATCGTTCAGACGGCACAGAATATAAAACCCCACCTGGGCGACGCGGAACACGGCATCCGATTCAATCAAGGCAATCGAGTTTTTCCAATTCTGCTCCCCTCCGTCAATTTTAAAGCACACTGCGTCTGCGGTAATTGGACTGTGGGTTTTACGTGCCTTGCGGTGAAAGCCGGTGAAAAAGTAGAAGTGTGCTTTTTTTAAGTTGCAAACTAGAGTCTTATGGCTTGCTGCACACTGGCTGTAAGAGAGCCAGTGGACCGGTGTGGAAATATTTTTTCCAGAACCCACGGCCTAACCCTCCGATGGGACAGACTGCACAGGGGCTTGCTCTTACGTAATCAATAAATATACATCCGTTCAATTGCAACTACACTATAACGGTTTCTTAGCCAATTTAGTCAGTGCCACATTTGATTATACTGACTATATCTCTAATGGAAATGCTGCGATTAGCTATTTTCAGCATTCTTCTTATACGTGAGCGGCCGAGCGGAGGATTCATTTAATAGTTATGGGAATGCAGATCTGATGATAAATTGTAATACGAATACGTTCAATCTCGCGGACATTGAGATGTGAGGACATAGTGGAAAATACAAAGTAGGAATCTTGTGGGATCTGGAGTAGCTTTTGGCTAAAGCGACTGATATGATTGATCATCATCATTAGATAAAACGAAACTGACAAACAAAAAGGTCCCCAAGGTCACTGTCAGAGCAGACGTTAAGGTAATACACGTGGGATAACTTACTTAATGACTGTGCCTTTGGCGCCCCCTGCAGTGGTGAGCATGACCCTGGTGGTGAGACTGATTCTCAGGTCGTCCTGGTCCAGGCCCAACAGCTCGGCACAGTATTCCAGAGTTTGACTGGATTGGTTCTTCATAATGCAGCCACCTGGCAGCAGACGAAAATGTTCGTTTTACAATGACCAGTACAGATTCATCATCACACTTATATCATATGCTACACCTAAGCACAGGAAATAATATGCCCCAATGTAATGTTTTCTCTAATACACTACATTTTGGTCCATTTTTTGAACACTGGAATAGATCCCTAAGGACTCACAAAACTCAATACTGCATAAGAGCTAAAAAAATGTATAAAAGCACACTCCTTCAATCAGACCCTTTCAAAAATATTTCTTACACATAATAGTCTACAGGCCTCCTGTAAGCCTTTACAACATTATGCTCCATGTTTTCTGGCTGAAAGGCGCCTCAGGATGGCAACTCCATTGTGAGTGGAGAAATAGAGCAGGCCAGCTCAGTAAAAGGTGTTCATCAGAAGAGGAAAACATATCCTGATGTGTCTGGCAAACCTAGAAAGAATACGTTAGCCCCTCAGCTGCCTCTAATGAGGTCTTTGAGCTGTGGGAGGGATGGGTGTGGTGTACGTATGTGTGTATTTGTGTGTGTGTGTTTTGTTTGTTTAATGAAGTTTAATGAGGGGAAGATCATCACATGGGCATGAGCTTGGAAAATACTCCAAATTCCTTTCCTGACTGAATGTAGCTCACTAGATGTCATTAAATTAGAGATAAAGTACGAAGTGCTTGCCTACTGGCCCAAGTTGAAGAAGCCCATCCTAAAGACTCTAGGATATCTTGTGTCCATGTCACAAATGAGATCCAAAGATGATCACATAAAGTATTTGAAATAGTGATAGTAATGCTTGTCTAGCATGCACCGTAAATAATTGCATTTTCTTATGAATTCAGCCAGAGATGTTGTCGTGTTTTGTTTAAGATGTTGTACATTGTGCATAAAATTGAAATGTGTCTAGTACATATTTGAAGAAATATTCTGCTGCTTATCCAATTAACTTGAAGATTGAGTTCAAATTAAGCGTGACATGCTAAGTGTGAAGCGCTAAATCTTATCTCCTGAGTTTATAGCATACCCTTCTGTGACTGCATTAATCAATGCATAAGTAGACATTCTACTGGTCATGTTTGTTTTCTTTTTTTGCCACTCTGCGCCGAGTAGCCCCACCCACAATCAAATTTAACTGATCCAAAATCACAATCCAAATAATAAACACTTAATATGTTCCAATTTAGATTTTGGAACATCTTAGATTTTTTTTGCTTTCATTAGACATCTCTCCAAGCAGGCATTTAATACTTTATAAGATATTAAGTGGAAAACAAACGCTGTGGTAATGGCTACCAGAGGAACTTCCTGTCTCCTCAAAGTCGATATTGCCGAGGTGAAGGACTCCAGCCACCACTCTAAAGAGATTGAGCTTCTCTGTGTCATCCAGGCCGATTTTCTTCATGGCCGCCACCATCCTGTTGAAGTCTCCCAGGTCATCCAGCAAAGGGTCCTTCAGGGCGCCCACTTTCCCATGCTACAGATGCACAATAGATCTTGAGCACACACAATCTCTACATACATCTTACACACACTGCAAATGCCTTAGAAGGAAATACAGCAGCCTAGACACTGCAGTTGTAATCAGAGATTAGAACTGTATACTGGAGGCTGTATACAGATCAGGATCTCTGATTAAAGATAGGAATAATATAAAGCAAACCACACTGAGGCTTAGAGACAGTCAGCACATCTGTCAGTCTTTCAGTCAACACTTTATCTAATTTTCACTCTTAAAGGTACAGTTCACCCAAAAATGAAAATTGTGTCATTACTTCACCCTCACGTCATTCCAAACCTTTAAAATGTTCTTCTACAGAACACAAAGAAATGTCAATGATTTTCTTTTCAATTAAAGCTCTAAGAGAAACAGGCTGAAATGCAAGTCATTATTTGTTCATAATCTTTACCTCCACCATTTTAGCCTATCATTTGCATATTCCAACTTTACACACAACTTTACGCACATTATGTTTGGTTACCAGACACTCAACAATCAATGTCATTTGGTGTCACTGACGTAAACCTAGCACAAAGCACCTTAAAGTGCTACATTTGAATCTGCACATGTATGAATAAAACTGAAGAGCAGCAGTGGAATGTTTTCAATTAAAGGCAAGGTAGGTAATTTCTAACAAAATGCAATCATTGGACAAACATTTAATGGTCCTGTGCCTTCAACATGTACATAAATATATTTAGACCACTTTACTTAGTTATTGCTATCAGGATGTGAAGACACTTTCAACCAGCATAACAAAAAATGTTTCACCTACCCTGCCTTTAATAATCACTTTATCTGTTCCTCACACAAAGTTATTGTATGGCTTCAGAAAACCTGTACAGTCCAATGGACATTCTAGGTCATTTTAGAGACCTTAGAGCTTGGAAAGAAAGCTTAGAGCTCTTAGAGCTTGGAAAGAAAGCTTAGAGCTCTTAGAGCTCTTCTGCTTTCTTTCTGTGAACAAAACGGTGTATTCTTAATGCACTTCGTTTTGTGATTTGTGTCACAAATGACATAGGGTAAATGTAAATGACAATTTTCATTGAAGTCACTGATATACTGAGACCGATGCTGAAGCTTAATAGCTGTCTGATACCTGCAACTAAAAGCCCCCTTTAGAAAAGTCACAACAAAGTCACACATTCTACAGAGATAGCCATGCACACCCTAAAGCTTAACCTCATGCATAAAAACCTGGCAAACCAAAGAATGCAAAGCATGAAAAGCATTTTGAAAATTGGCAGACTGGTAAAACATCACCTTATGGTCCTGAATTATAAAAAGATGAAGGACGGCAAAAAGACACAATATTTGATTAGAAAACATAATGCAAAATACCCCCAAAACACTGTTCCAAAATCCTAATAATACAAATGTTTTGTGGAGAAGACATTCCCAATACTCAGAAATTCCGAAGATTCCCAATACTCCAAAAAAAATAACTGAGAAGCAACAATTTATATTTATTTTTAATAGAGGATTTTTAATATCTATGAGGGTCGTGATTTAGGAGATCTCACTTAGAAAGCTACATTAGAAGGTAGCAGACAGTGAGTCAGTGCACTTGGTTTTGAAACAGAGCTGGTTTTATAAAGACAAACCTCTTTTGTTGCAGAAAGATGGATTACGAAGGCATAAATATTCTCTTAAGAGCTTAAAGTCATTAAAAGAGTCATGCACCCAAGAATTGCTTAAAAATGTACCATCTGCGAATTTGGGGTAAGACACTAATCTCAGATCTTCATGTGAAAATGTGTGAAACAGAAGGTGTTGAAAATGAACACCTGACAGAAATCACAATGACAGAAAACAGCAGCTAATGAATATCTCTTCACCTCCAGAGGGATTCAACACAATGATGATTTATAATAATGGCCCTTGATAACAATAACAACAATTGTTAGGCTCAGTCTCTAGGGAAGGTTGTGCATAAGCACATCACAACAATGCTGGAATTTACTGCACTTTACATAATTCATCAAAGCCACAAACTCATTTCAAAGGGTAATGAATCCCATCTAGGGTAAAATGATGAACCTGCAGCTTCCAGAATTGTAACTGTGGTCAATGTATGCTCAAATGATAAAACTGTCTGAGGATTTGTTCATACACTATGTGCATATCGTATGTGACGTGTGAAATACAACTTATGCTTGGCTTGGCTTAGTTAGCCACTAATGTGTATCAGCACACTGTAATGAAAGAGATTCATCCTGGTACTGAAGCTGAGAAACCCAAGTGCTGCTGATGTTACGTACCTCAGGACTTTTCCTGTTTTGCATGATCTGTTTATCTGAGTCCTTGTTTGCAAAGTATCGGGTGCAGCCGCCATTCAAATACTAAGTGAAACACAAACAAACAATGAAAGAAGTTAATAACTGAGAGCAAGAAAAGCAGAAACAGGTGAACAAGCAATGTTAAGCAAATGTGCCATCTAGTGGTACATCTACAAACAAGGGCTTGGAATTAGGTGAACAAAAATGTTAAGATCATACCAAAAGCAAATACAGTTAAATCATGGCAATTCAATTCCTCTGCATTCATACCCAAGGGATGTCACTCACGTTTAGATAGCAAACTGCACTCTACATATTTGCCACATTAAAATCGTGCCTTATTAGTATAACTTAAAATTTTATCTACATTTTTTATTTTTATATTTGTAAGTCTCTTAAAAGCATGGAAATGTGTTACTTCACTTTTCAATTTGTAAAACATGACATGAAATAATTTAAATTGAATAACATTTAAGGAAGCGTCACTGATGTTAATGCTCGCTCTGCTCTCTTTATGACAAGGCAGTAACCGATCAGTGGCTATCTTTATCTACAGTGGCCAAATCCAGTGAAAATATCTGTCTGTCTTTTTTTTTTGAGTTTTCAAATAACTATTTTTAACAGGTGTTACCCAGGTTATGCCATTTATGACAGGCTGTTAATCAAAATGCTGATTATTAGGATCAGTGGTTCCATTTTGTGTAATATCTTGTGTATATCCTGACAATCATGAAATTTGTCAATGGTTTTTCTGGTTCACATTCGCTTTAATCATGAGTACCACCATTGACAAAACAGCATGGCAGCCAATGTAATAATACAGCAGAAGGTTTAATAAGGATTGATAAGTTTCCTTTTGCAACATTTCTCACACAGAAATGACAGTGCAATTGTAAAATGACCCTAATACAGTCTGTTTGCCATGTAAAATGGTCACGGTTGTCAGATAGATTTCACTGCAAGGAACAGAACAGACCGTTTTGAAGTTTCGTTAGAGCCATGTTATTCCCTGCTGAACAGTGTCTAGACTTAGGAAAAATCAAAATCCAACTCATTGTAATGACTTCCAACTTTGGATGTGTTAGAACTGATAATGACACATAATATGCAGAAAACAGACCCGGAAGTTGTCAGGAGAGTTGAGATGAAGCATGTTCCTGATATCCTCGGACGCTCCTGCACACAATCTGTAAAAAATATGATAATTCCGTTCTTCTTTACTCTGCATACAAATCCGAGACTTCTCCAACAGATAGTGTGAGACGAAACCGCCCACAACAGCATTCTGGAAACAAAATAAAAAATAATATTTAGAGGTATAGCACATTAAATGAGGTGCTACAGATGTCACACTGTTATCTCCTGATTGACAAATCTGAGTTTACCTTCTCGTTAAAGTGAATTTCCACAAATTTTCCAAACCGACTGCTGTTGTTGTTCCGGACTGTTTTTGCATTTCCAAAAGCCTCAAGCAAAGGGTTGGCTGTGGGGCATAAACATATTATTTAAAAACTGAAAGCTATGCACAGCTGGCTGAAAATATCCGGAGAATTTACTCTCACCTTCAACAATTCTCTCATCTATATCTTGACCTGTTCCGTAAGATGTGGTTAAATATCTGAAATTTACCAAATACATAAAAAAATAAATCACGATGACAAACATCAATGTAAAAAGTTGGTTAAACTAGAGAACCATTTTCAGCTTGTATATGTACTGTACACAGGGTCCAAAAATACCACTTCCATATTAACCTTAAAATATGTATACCATTTTTTAACTGGATTTGAACATAGATGCTGATGGTACTCTTGATATTATTCAAGACTGCGTGGCCTCATCCATTAAGAATGTGCCGTGTCATAATTATTCATGACACCAAGTGAAAGTTGCCCTTCAAACTCTCATTCGCTCAAACACAGGTCACGAGTGCGTGTTTACGCGACTTCAGATCAAAGCACTTACATTTGTGAATCACTGTTGCATAATAACAGTCACTCAAGCTGTTAAAATGCAAAAGCGCAATCACATATTTTCGGTGCAGAGTACAAATGCAAACAGTTGACATTTATTTGTGCATTAAATTCTATTGTCTAATGTACTGTGGGCTTACAAAACAGTGATTAGTATGTGTGGGCATTTTATTATATGCAACGCAGCAGGCATCTGTAAAAACCTCTGATAATGTTAACTCCATTAAAGCAAAAATAAACTGAATAGATTAGACAAAATTGTTCTTTTCCACCTTTTTCAAACTGTGTTGAGAGCCAATGTTGGATTAATAGTTGTGAAACACTGTCCTAGGATGTTTCTTACAGAACTCTATTTGGTAACACATGTGGAATATTCCTCATATTAGGCCACCAAAATGAAAATATGATCAACAAAATCACTATAGGTCTTTACATTTTTGACAAAGGTACAGTTATACCCTGACGTGGGAATGTCTCATTGGCAGATGTGGCAAAAAAGTTCATTTTGGACCTAAATACTAATGGACACTTAAAGATTACTAACACCTTATTTTGTCTGTAACTGTTTGACCATTTTACTAACTGAGTGAGAGTTATCACACCTGAGAACAAACTTTGTGTTTTCTGTTTTCCCTGCGCCAGATTCTCCAGACACAACGATGGACTGACTCATCTTCAAAACCTTCATGTCCCTGTACGCCTTATCCGCTGAGAGACAAACACAAAGAAACAGACAAGTTCTCTAAATTTTACAATCTGTCAATGCTGTGACGACTCTTTAAATCTGTAGAGAAGGACTTTGTTCTTGAATGGAAACTTCAATTATCCCTGGAGATGTCCTTACCGATAGCATAGACATGAGGCGGCAGTGTCCCCAAAGAGCGTCCCTGATAGCTCTTAATGGTGTCCGGGGTGTAGAGTTTAGGGATGTCGAAATATGGGTTCACAGCAATCAGGATGTTAGCCACATATGTCTGAAATAAAATACACAGAATCCCAAGAACATTTGAAACATTACTGTTCTGGGTTATGAGTTCATACAACTACATAATACGAATTAAAGATGAAGTGTGTAGTTCCTGTGCCACAGAACTGCAAAAACAATTGATTTCCCAAACACTTCAACCATCACTCCCCCTGCCGTCCATTGATTTGTCAAAATTTTACACCATTGGTTGATCCAGAAGCTGCCAGACTGCTCATACAAACAGAGCAAAGTTTTAACAGCATCACAAAACCAGTTCATACTCCCTTAACATCTTTTACATCTTTTCACGTTTAATTTGAATTAGAGGAAGTGTTTTAAATATAGACAAAAGCAACACAAACTACTGAAAAAACGCAACACAGACTTTCCCTTCAAAGTTCACTTGGTGACATCTGCACTTGGTGACAGTGGAGTAAACACATTGCTTAGTAGACATGCTTGTACACCCCACACTCATCTCTCTCCCAATGCTGTCATTGAAAGCTTTAACACTTTTAGGTTAGCTGTGGCGTTGCTCTACCTCATAGGACCTAATTAAGTGCGCTGGGCAACTGGATAGTGTCTAGGCAGGATTAGCTGGGTCATCTGAGACGTGCAGTCACACTAGGGCAGGGACCGGGCACTTTCCTGACAGGCTCGGGTGCGGCGTGGGTAAGTGTGCGCTGACAGCAGGGCCACTGCTTCTCTGATGAGAGGCTAATAAGGGCAGCTGAAGGACAATAACATGCCCATCAGCCTGCCAATGAGATTTGGGGGGTTAGCGTGAATCTGTCATTTCTGTGCTGCCCTTGGGTGACTGTTAAACAAAACAGATATTTTAATGTACTGTGTATTTGTTGAAGATTTAATGGCCCAAATCTGTTAACATTTAGATTGTACTTCAATTAGATCTGGAGATTTACAGCAATTAGCGGGGAACTGTGTTTGTGATTTTTCACACATCATTTAGAAAACTCATAATCCCTGCTGACATTTTCATTTTTCATTCTTTCAATTTTATTTACAACATTTTTATAAGGAGTTTATTATTAAGTTTTATTATACAATTTACTAAATTAATAATAATAATAAATCTATCCCACTAATTTATCCTATTGCAGCTCTAAATGTGGTGGCAACTATAACCTTGTTTACACCTGGTTCATTTTAAAAATAGGTGTAAATGGGGTCTATACATTTTTCATAGGCTAATTTCCCCTGAAAAGTGTAAAACTGACAGCTTGACTAACCCAAAACTACAGAATTGAACCAACCACTAGTGTGAGTTTGGGGCGGGACTGTTTATATGTACAGTTACAGGGGTTTATACATACAATTACAGGAGTGGCAAGAAACCTGCTTGAAAACAGACATTATTTAAGCAGCACTGTTTCGTGACGCTTGTTGTTGTGGAAAACTACATGCTTCACCTCTAAATATTATGTCTGAAAAAGTGTCTTAAAAGTGTTTGAAAAAGTAAAAAAAGGAAAGCAGAACAGGCGTTTTACTCACATAGATCAAGTCTTTGCTGTAACGGACACGAATGTTGTTGAGAAGTGTGGCCTCATTCAAGTACATAAGAGAACCTGGATGTAAAGTAAATGTTTAAACAGATAAGGCTGACAGTCGTCTAACTGCATTTAATGGGATACAAATGGCTGGTGCACCTAAAACATTATGAAAGTACTTACAGTTGTCTTCAACATGTTTGTTCACATCGTCCTCAGCAGGGAAGACTTGGTTCATTGGAGCCAGAAAGGTCTGCAAAAGCAAACTCAGCATCATCAACAAATGACAAACATGCCTTGTCAATAACTGCTAATGTCTATATTAACCCATTTCACTATTTATCCATTAGGACACCACCATTAATTAAATAGTGTCAGCCATAACTGTGATCTGTGATTAACTAAGTGTCAATTACAGCCGTCTAGTTAGCGCTATGAAATTTAGACAGGTTTAAATAAGTCTACAAGCATTATTAAAAACAAATCTTAATCTTTAAAATGAGTGTTTTTTCTTTCACTTTTATGGCCAATGAAAATATAAGATGAAGAATGTCTTGTCACTTATGTCGCTTTGAAAGCATCATCTGTAATCTGTAATTACTTCAAATTCATTACATTGCACCGCTTATACGTAGTCGATGTTACACTAAATAGATGCTGCAAATGAACACAACTAGACTAGAATTCTCCCCTGCATAATGGAAGCATTTGCAAGGGTCCATAACTCTGCTCAGATTGTGACTTAATATCATGATTACAATATAAAGAGAATTCAATGAGAATAAAATGAATAGTTCTGGTGCTCAATGGCGACCTCTT
>JAZGTJ010009949.1:0-18727 GCA_036877575.1 Botia almorhae | reverse complement strand
TGTAAATAGACTGCAGTGCAGATAAAAGCTTCTTTCTGTTATAACTAACAACATCATCAAGAAAGGTTTTATGACAAGGAAATTCTCCAATGTTAATTCTTTGTTTCAGGTCTGTTTAGAGATTGTACGCTTTGAAACCACTTAGGCTGTGCTTCATATGTCTGTTAAGCGGCGCTCAGACTGCAGGATTTTAATGTCCGGACCCATTATGAAATCTGGTTGCAGCACACACATAAAGAGACTCTTGACAGATGTTCTTCTCTGAAATGGACTGGTTAAGCACTGGTTAATGCAGTACCTGCTCTGGATCAGGTCTGGCCTGGATTCTCTCTCGTAATGATGGCGTATCTACTGTTCCTGTAGAGTCAACAGAAGCATACTGAAGCATCAGTGTTGTACTTTTAGTATGCTGCGGGTACTAATGAGACCCAAAAGAGAAAACCGTAAGCAGCATACCAGGACAGACACAATTGCAGCGGACGCCCTGCTCGAGGAAATCAGCCGCCACTGATTTGGTCAGCCCGATGACGGCAGCTTTGGACGTGCTATAAACACATCTGTTCACAACCCCTAGACATGCAATTAAGAGCAGACAGTTAGGGGACACTTCGCCTGACCTGTCATTTAGCCAATTTCAGCATCTGCTGAACTGAATATAATGAGGGTAAAATAATACGCCAAGACGTACATGGAACAATGTCAATCATCGCGCGTAATTATGAGGAAACGGTCGATTTCCAATGGACAACATGATCTATTACCACAGCCTATTAATTCAGCATCAAAAATGCAAATGGGTCTGGCCCTGGATAGACTTATTTTTTACCTTTGATGCTAGATGCCACGGAAGCCATATTGATGATATTTCCAGATTTACGAGCCAGCATCTGCAGAAATGAACAAGTGAAAATGATTTTAAATAAACAGATTGGTTTATGTCACATACTAGCTGCCATGGATCGCATGCAGATGATAATACTGTGGCAGATGCATGAGCTAGCTTCCACATGGCGGACAGAGAACACAGTGAATGAGAAGTTGTTTTAAATTATAAAACACAGACAGGAGAATGGCAAGGTGACCTTGGGGAGGAAGGCCTTGATCATCAGATACATGCTGCGGACATTCACATTCATTGTGAAGTCCCAGTCCGACTCCTCACAGTCCAGAATAGAGCCATGATGAACAAACCTGTGAGGAAGACACACAACATCACCATTTACATGTTATACATCTGTCACCCTGTCTGTTACATCCAGGCTATAATAATTCATTCTCATAATCTAATTCTCATAATCTAAAGTTTGATTACAGTAATTAATTTCACTGTTTTCAATCTTTTACCTGACCTCACTCAGTCACTTTTTTAAGATTTTAAAGTTATATTTTTACAGAATGGACAGGACAGGGTCACATTTTGCAGCGTTCACCCAAAGCAACTTACAGTGAATTCAAGCTGTAAGTACATTTTGTAAGTACATGCATTCCCTTGGATTCAAACCCAGAACCCTGCCGTTGCACGCATCACGCACTACAAACTGAACTACAGGAAAGCCAAATGAAAAATACAGAAACATAAATCTGTGCGTAACAGATACAGAAACATAATCTGTGCGTATTCCTTTTATAAAATGTTTTGCGATGAACACGCATTTCGAGAGGCACAAATAAGAAGCAGGTTTTCCAAATGTGACATTCCTATCAGTTCAGGTAAACCTTAATTCTAATAATGACTAATTAATGATTGATTATATTCAGACTTTTAGCTTAAATTCTCATTATTATTATCTTATTATAAGGCATAACAATAACAACCCAGCAACATTGAACAGCACATCCACATGATCAAAGTCCTTGGCCAGGGCTTCCACATGGTCTCTCTTCGTAACATCAACCACTTTGGTTTTAATACCTAAAAAAAGGAGAAGAAACAAGTTCCAAGAATCAGACGACAGTATGAGAAACCTTAGAAAAGCACATGTGAACTGAAGCAATTTGCTTTCAACATGATGGGACTTTTAGACACAGTAGAGGGGTATGAAAAATAGGATTTAAAAGGCCACCAGACTTTGAAATGTTTGTGAGAGAAAAGTCTGATATAGACACGGCTGCTTAAAGATCAAAGAGGCTGCTTAGCCAGATGAAAAGCAAACACACATGACTGTAGCTTCCTTCACCAAGATTACGATTCATAATATATTTGTATAAACTTCTATATAAAATTCTACAAATTAAATACAATTATATTATGACAAAAGTAATGAGCAATGAAAATCTGCATAAAATAATCATTTTTAATGTTTAAATAATAAACGTTATCATTATTACTGTCTTAAGTATTAAATGTTTTTACATTGTAATTCCTGTAATTATGCACATAAACGTCTTATTAAAGACTCACAAAACATTCATAAATATTTATGAATAGCTGCTGGGCAATAAAAAAATAAAAAGCTTGTTTATATTTAGAGCAGCCTGTTTATGTCTCACAAACTTCCACTAGGTGGCAGTACATATCCAGCCAATATTCAGGATCACCTGGAACGCCGTCCAGCTCTTTAAGTTTCTCTCCATTGATGTCTGTAGCTGTGACGTGGGCACCCTCCTTTGCAAAAGCCTATGCAAAAGCATACTGTTAATATTTGTCAATAAATATGCATGCAAAAGCATAATAAATTGATAAGGAAACCATTTTGGTTATTTTAATATACAAACGCAAACCCTTACCATCTATACCTTTCAACAGCCTTTAACTATAGTGAAATGTATTCCACAACAATTCGCGTTATGGCGGAACTCACTCCTTGCATTCATATAATCTGCCTCACTCCCTCACTCTCAGACTCATTTGAATATTCACTTAATATGTAAATTTATTCACCTAGCAGGTGCGCTGCTTAACTACCCCCAGCACTCCGCTGATCACATGCTGTTGACTCAAAGAGATCAACTCTGCCTAAATGACACTCTTTATTTCAGTCCTTAATGATTAATTATAGGGGTTTCATAAAAAGAATCTGACTGAAAATACTGGAGCTGGGCTCGGCCTAGTGTTAGCATGTCACCGAGTTATACATCTATACATGACAGCCTCAAAACTCACGTCGTCATTTTGACGGGCTTTGCATGTCAAGCCTTCATTCAAATGTGAAACTTTTGGCAAGAGTTAAACCTCACAGTAAGTCCATTTAGGATACCGAGCGTATATATAGTATATAGAGAGAATATATAGTATATAGAGGGAGTTGCAAATGAATGGTTACTATAGCAGCGGCTCTTCCAATGCCCTGGGCAGCTGCAGACAACACGATCACTTTTCCATCCAAACGTCCCATTGTCTTTATGAGGAACCGCAACATGTAGAGAACAGAAAGGGAACAGTTCATTAAATTAGGTGAAAAGTCAGTAAACAGTTCCAAAGATTATTTTATTAACGATTCTATTCAGATTTCACTCGACATATCCAGAGATTACATCTACAGTATATATGACTCTTCCTACAGCAACAGTCAAATAAAAATGAACTGGTTTGCTCACACGAAGTTGACTGATCTTATTGACAGATCTTCAATTTGGAGCATGCCAGCAACAGTCGCCTTTCACTTTCATTGCAAGCTATGCAAATAGTGGTTACAAATTGTGCATTACGTTCCTCATAACAGTTACTTTGTATAAGTGATCTTATTTTGAGTTGTTTATATGATACTCTCATATCAGTTTTTGTTTTATCTCAGTTGTTTATTATTTATTTGATTCGTTAATTTATATTTAATATCGATTTGTTGCACCATTTTTTTAATATGCAAGAGTATTGTTTATTGATTATATTGTTACTACAATAATAATACGTTTTCCTATACAGTAATTTACCTGCACCTTTGTGCTCGTGATCTATGATCAATAACATGTCACGTGATGAGTTTTGGGCATGATTTTAAACACCGCTAAAGTCCAAACATTTCACATTTACTCTCTAAACTTCACAGATACTGTCAGTGTAAACTTATACTGTAAAGTCTGTTTGTAAAACAGTGGAAAACTTACAGCAACTTACGATCAGCGTCTCTTCACTTCCACAAAAACTCACGTGCGAAAACGCCTGCGTCGTGTCACAATTAAGAGTTGTGTCAAAATAAAAGTCTAAATAAATAAATGTCTAAACCATGGTATTATAACATTGTATGGTTATCCCCCATTGTAGAGGCGCCTAGGAAAATAGAGGTTTAAAATGAATATTACTATAAGATGTTATTTTGATGTATGTTTGAGCTGGGAGTATAAAATGCCCTTCTTTAGCATCTAGTTTCATTTTATCACAAATAATAGTACACATTGTAGAAGTACAGTGTGATTAACATGCCTCTGATCGTTCCTTTCAAGAAAATACATTAGCACACAGTCAGGCGAATAGACATCCCATTAACTGCAATACTAACAGGCTGTTAATCTTTAGTATTATTATAGTTATGTAGAACTTACTGGTGACTTGACTTGTTTATACTTAAACAGTATTTTTAATATCTTGGTGAGAAGGTTTATTTCTGAAGCACTTTTTCTTTTTGAGGAACAAAATGAGCAGTTTGTATTTTATTAAGCAGCTTGTTGTGATAGAATAGCGGAATGTATAAGCACAGATGGCCAGGTAATGAAAAACCATTACGATTAGCAATAAACAGTGACGTCGCGGTCAAACATGCCTGTATTTTGAAAACAAACAGTAAACTTATGTAACTAAAAATCTGGTTGGTTTCAAAGGTTATGTGGCAATATCATTGTACAGTAGGTCTTTATATGAACTCAATATGAGGTTTCTATGCGCTGCACTTAAAATGTAGGAAAAAAAGAGTGCTTTATTTACGAAAGCGGGTCTTTTATGAGTCATTGGTTTTATAGAGCATATCATTTTTTCTAATTAAAATGTCTGATGCTCATATTTATTAGTGAAAAATATAATGTGGTGGCCACATAAATTTAGTCGCTTTTTAAAACTTTAATCATAGAAATACAATGTGCACACGACTCGAGCACACTGCTTAGTGTCCGAACAAAAGGCTTAGGGAAAAATGACTGTCGAGAGGTACTAGGACCTCAATCTCATCATGGGTCAATGACAGCGTCATGCAGTATAAAACATAAACGGACTAACAAGCAAATTGTTTTAATCTCAATAATGTGATGTCGCTTCAATCCCATCATGCAATTGACTGAGCTGAAATGAATGTTTGGTGAGTTATACGACATGAAAACGCTCACACAATGCTGGAGAGAGATACATACATAGAGGGTCTCGTAGTTCAGTGGATGTCTTATTAGGGTTGTAGGTAACCTTTAATGATTTATTAATCCTGCCAAAACTGGAAGGAAATCAGTGTTTTGTGCTTCTCTTTCTTTTAACATCACAGGTTGCCATTAAGACAGCCGTTCCTTTGATTTAAACCCATTAATAGATTTATTTATAAGTGGCCACAAAACAAGATGTTAGTGAATAAGTAAAACTAGCAAATGGGAGAGTTTACAAAGGCTGCAATGCTCTCAGATTGAGCCTCCAAAACATATTCAAATGATACAACGTGATGAACAGCGCGGCTGAATATATGTTTTATAACTTTGACGTAGCAAATGTCATTTTAGCACCAGTTGCTTTTGTTATTTTTGAGGCACTTTGTTGCAGACGCATTTTCATTTAATTTTCAGAATGAAACAGATCAACCAGAGAAAAAGTTCTGAGTTGTGGAGAAATGACGCTCCATCGATGCATCATACTGAAGCAATATCATGTGAGCGCAAGTGCCATTATAGTAAATATTAGAACTTGTGGCCAATCAAATAAGAGGACCGTCGTGTGATGCATAATACTGATTATATTACAATATCTCATGTAATCTACAGTATAACATATAACAGTCTGTTAGTTTTTCTTCGTTTTTAGAAATTTTGGGAAATTTTTTGAAAAAAATCCTGAGATAACTGCTAGCTGACAAGCGTGCCGTGCACCACATGGAAGTTATGATTTGTCATGTTGCGCTGAGAGACTCCAAACATTGCCTGAAGAGATAAACCACATTTCCACTGTGAGTATTAATTTTTATATTTCTGCTTTTTTTGATAACTCTTGGATAAAGTGAACTGTTTGACGTAACGGTTTGAGAAAAAGAATCATTTTAAAGCAAAAACAAATAGTAAATAATTTGGACCGCCACAGCTTACTGTTTTATAGATTTCATCCCCTGTTGCGAGACGCATCAATTGATTCCAAATGCGCAGACAGAAATGCAATTGTAAAGTCGCATGTTTAAAACATGCACACACACACAAACACTTATAAACTCTGAAATATATTTCTAATTGTGATCTTGACACTTAACAGGAAAGGGCGTTCCTCAGAAGACCGGATCATTTATTTCCTGTTGTTTTAGTTTCACTGTTTATCGTCATTCGAGAACCTGCGATTAGTCTGAGCCCTAGAGAATAATGTAACTGTCAGATATCTCCTGCAGTAACATAACTTGCATGTGAAGATTTATCTTGCTTTCTTTCCACAAATGGGCTTGACTGGGTTGATTAATCTCAAGTGATAAGCGAGTACAGTCCTTGTCTTTTCTAATGTACTTTCTATAGATTTCACTGCAGATCAAGACATTGCTTCAGTAATGAATCTCAACAGAGCAATATTATAGGAAAAAGAGACCAGCAAGCAGTCATTTAAACCTTAGGCATGCGCAACATTAACAACAGATAGTGACAGATGAAGCCCCTCTTTTTTTAGTTTAACTAAAATGTTTTCGTAAATTTGTACTCTTACTACAAATCTGTTCTGCAACAATCTAACAAAAGTTCATAAAAAGGCAATTAGGATGTTGTTTTTTTGTAATTGATCTACATCATTGTACATATATAAAATATATGGCACTTCATAGAGCCCTTTAAAGGGGGTTCTCCAGAACCTCCGGGAGGAGGTCCAGATAACCTATTTATTTACTCCAGGAATATATATTTTATTCACCTCTGTAATTTTCCCTAATGATGGGTGTATTGGTGGAACTATTCACAGTTGTAGAAGTTCTTACAGGAACTGTTCCTCAAGTTCCTCAGGGATCTGAAACTGTGTGTGAGCGTAACCATATTTTTAGTGCTGATAACTGTTATCTGCTGCTGGGTAAAGATGCCAGCGATGCTTTATCCATTCTTGGATGACGAACAAAACATTTTACTCACTGAAATGTTTTGCTCTGAAAGGCCCAAGCAGTCAAACCTAAAATTCAGTTAGATAAAGATTGTACTATAGAGGAGCCAGAAGCTTTGATATCTATCAATAAAGCCCAAAGGAAACAGATGACTACTGGACAAAACACATTTCAAAAACAGAGTTTGTTTAAAAACTCAAATTCCAAAACTGATTAAAAACATTTTTGATTTTTCTGTAATCCTATTTGGCCACAGGTGAGATTTTAAAGCCTTTAAAGTCATCTTCACTTTATCATACTTGACTACATACTTGACTACAGCCTATCACCCTGAAATCTGCATTCGTAGAACACCACTAAATTAAATCAGCCAGCATTTAATTTTTAATTACTTACCTTACGCTTGCTCTACATTGAGCATCGCTGTAATTGCAACAGTTCACTAATTAAGGCAAGAGTTTCCCTGGAGCGACCTGGGTTAAATGCCACAGCTCGATGGAACAGTGGTGAACAAGCAGGATTGTGTGTTAGACCAAATGTCTTATTGGACATGACACACAGAATCGAGAGCATAGAGAGAAACTGCTGTTGATTGTAGGTTGCTGATTCTCTTGGATTCTTGTAGGACTATAAAGATCTCATTTATACTTACACCGTAAGCCCAAAGTATACATTTAATGTGTACATGTATGTTATCATATGCTTACAGTCGTATGGTTTAACCTTTCAAAGGACCTGTGGCAAATGGCACCCTAAGCGCCCTTCCTCCAAGTCCACTCTGTGTGACATAATGCAGCATACACTCAGGTAAAAATGTCTTCAGTATAGTAAGTGAACTCAGTGCATGTTAAAGGTGTGTGTACGGGCAGGTGTTGCAAGGCTACAAGGGCACGTTAGGTATATAATTTGGGACAGGGCCAAAGTCGTGTGCCGTTTTGTTGATACTGTTTTTACTCCTTGCTATCACAGCAACTGACAAAATGATGACTGCTAAACAAGCTGCAGGAATGAAAAATACAAAGGCCCAAAAAGTCAAGAATTCTCTTTAATGTTTGCTTCTAATTACTCAGAAGTCTTTGTGCCTGTCGAGTAATATATGCAAATAACATCAAGGCGTGTTTAGAGGTGATAAATTGCAATAAATTCGGTCTGCAAGAGGTTTTTAAATTGATAACATCGATGGTGGAATTTACATCTCCAGCAATACACTGCTCAAAATTAACCTAAAAGCTGAGACAATTTTCTGAATAGGGCTAACAAACCAGATGCGCCAGACCTCTCTCAGCCCCAATCTGTAAACTCAGTTCCATTATGCTCTAAAGCACCGAGTCAGTCTCCAGCATTCAGCTGCATCAACCATCTCCACTAGATGTTCCTCCACCCTCATCCTCGGCACTGCATGGAAATCAGCATGGACGAATGTGGCTTTGCCTCATTTTGCTTCTCCCACCCAACATCTGCTCCTGCAGATAACAGTTTACAAGTAAGGTGCTGTTCTCTGATAATTCACTAGGGCAGATAAACGCAATGTCATTTTTAATGAAATCCAACATCATAAGAATAAAAAAGTCAAAATTAGGCATTTAATGTCATTCAAATGTCCCCTGAGCACACAAACATTAGTGAGGTCTTTTGTGCAAATGGATTTGTTATCAACACCCAGTTTTTTAAGAAATTAATCTATTAATTTCCAATGTTAATACAGGAGTTTTTTAACTATTCACTGTTACTGTGTTTACATCGCACAAGTCAATTATATGTACGTCTTTCGACACATTTCCATGAGGGAGTATAATTTCCATAAATCAGCCGGTCTATAATATTGTTTGTAGATTTCCCTGAACTAACCGCAGACCATGTGGCTCACAGTGTGTCAGCTCGGTCTTCGGTAATTTGATGGGGCCACGGGCCCTTAGAAGCTCTAAACTCAATTCTTCCTAAAGCCATCTTAAATATAATAAAGACTGACACGGCTACAATAGCACGCCATGTGAAAGCGTCCCGCCCTGTTTTAACAGGATTCAAATGACGGATGCTGAAGGAATGAACTGCCCTACCAATTAGAGCAGCGTCATTACACATGCAGTTTCAATTAAATTCAGCATTCAGATCATAAGCCAAGGCAGAAGGCAAGAACGTTTGTCACAGCTGAGGAGAGTTTGGAGTCTGCAGAAACGCTGGGAATTTAAAGGGATTTTGCACAACTTTTACAGTGAACTTTTTGGATTGCGGGTGCAAAATTTAGGCGATAATGACAAGATGTGCTTTAGGGACGCTTCTGAAAACATTTTCCCCTCAGTTCTTGTTTCCTTCAGGGTAGTTTACACTTAAAATCCTCATTAATTTAAACCAGCTTCAAAGGAACACAAATTTAAACGAATAATTCCCAATAATTCCCTTGTTTTTTTAATAAAAATAAAAACAAATGATCAACTGTTATTTACACATCCTCATTCCAGACTTATTTTCAGTTTTTTTGTCTGTGGAACACAAACATTGACAGAAAAATCAGTACATACATATAATCTTGCAACACAACAACAGCTCATAGAAACTAAGGTTACCAGTGAATAACGCTTTTCTGGAGTTTAACAGCCCCACGTCACTATTAAATGACTGGGCAACAGCTGTTTAATAATGTAAGGGTAACTCAATAATGACCTTTTCATTTGTAAGTAAACCTTAAGTAATGGGTAACTGTGGAAACATCACCACATACAAGAGGTAAAATATGATGTTCGTTCATACAGCATGTTATAGCACATCCATCCATCCTTTAAAACCTGGAAATATTGGAGAGAGGAGCTTCAGAAATAAAGTATATATGAGTACGGACACAATATTACTCCATAATATCTGCCATCCTACTGTAGCACTAAATTCTGGTCTCATGCATAGCGGTTATATTAATGCAGTTATTGCCAGATTGTCTCTGAAAGCAAAATCTGAAAGGTGCTTTGAAAAATGCATACGGTATATTTGAAGTGAAGTGCTAGTCAAGTATCAAGGTGACGCATACTTGGAATTTGTCCTCGGCATGTTACCCATCCAGCTGGTGCACACATACTGGAGTGGTTTACAGCACATGTATTTTCTATGTTGTTCTGTATTTTCACATGTATTTTCTATGTTGTTCTGTATTTTTACATGTATTTTCCATGTATTTTCTAGGTGCCTATAAGAGTGTCATTAGGCTTTTAAATCACAGCTGCCTTTTAGCAAAGGAAGCAGAGCATGAAACACTGCCGATCTAATAATGTCCAATATCAGATGCTTTTAAACAGACAGTATATGAGGTCCAAGGCTTCTTTTACACGAGTTATGTAAAACACATTAGTAACACAGCGGACTGAAAGTTGTGACTCATCAGGGGGCTCAGCCACAAAAAACTGTAGCCATTCGCCATTTAGTCTTTAAAACAGGTGAAACAGTGATGAACAGTGTCACAACTTCATCATCACATCAAGTTACAAAACATCATCAGCCTCATGGGTCACCTGAGTGTGTCTATTTTGTAATTCAAACAAGAATTAATTTACATAATGGCAGGAAAATTAACCAGATATCGTTTGGAAATACCGGCCTAAAGTTAAACATGCCTAACACCTTAAAAAGGTCACCAATTAAACAACACAATTGTTTAACTTTAAAAGTCCATTTTAAAAGAACACCGCAAAAAATCCAACATTTGTGCAGAAATGACAACAGCTAAAACCCAAGCAGTTATACAATTTAAAATTCATCCCATGTTTAAATGTGATGAAGCAATTAAATAATAACTCACATGCTTTGCAGCTTTCAACACTTGTGAGTTTTATATTTTATTCACCCATATGTCTTTTTTACTGCTTATCCCAGCGTAGCATAGGCTTATGGGAATGCTAAATATCCAGGGCCATAGGCAGGAATAAATATTTTATGCGGTTTAAAAATTAAGATATACAGAGGGGGATATGAAAATGTACAGCATAACAAATGACCCTTCTCAACAAGTTCCCGTCTCCTCGTCATTCCACCTGTGGCAGCCTAATGCGGTACATGATGAGAAGATAAAAATGAGCTCTCTCTGTGTTACACAATAACTCTTGATGAACATACAGATTGGCTGGAGAGCATTTACAAAAAGCCTGCAAAATTCTATTATCTTGTCTTGTCTCTCCAAAGTATTTTTAACATATGGTCAGTTGGAATTAAATTTAAAGTTTTACATCATTATGAAAATGTTGTTGTTTAAAGGAGCTTTTAAAATGTGTGGTGTATTCAATCACACACAACATAAAGCTTTTGTAAAACAAGTAAATTAGTAACAATGGCTCCGAGATCACACTCTGCCAGCCAAAGCGTAAAGCAGCCAGACAGTAAAACACACTTCACTGACCGCTGCCTGCAACTCTCCCAGACTATAAAATAAACCATCATCCTTACAATGCAAACACCATATTACTAACATGACTAAATACTTCTGTATAACGAACATCTGACTACAATTACTATGTCTATACACTGTACAGTATTGTTTGTTGTATGTACATTTATCAGAGTGCCTTGTCAGAGGATGGGCTCCTTAGATTTTATTATCTGTTCACTTAAACATATTTTGGAGTTTCTCCTTGTCATAGTCGCTTTGGCTCGATCGCCGGGGAAATTGTCTGTAAAGCTACATTGAAACATTATACATTGTGCTGTACAAAACAGCCATTCAAATTTCCAGGTGAATAAAGAGCACAAAAATACAAGGAGGCACAGACCGGTGCTCGGGGGACTTTAATGTACTGTAACGAATGCAAGGATTCTGCATCCGTAGAGTCCTTAGATGTTACAGACAAGAGGAAATGAGTTGCTCTTGGAGCTGTAGGTGATGTCCTCTTTATTGGTGCTGTTTCCGAGTTTTTAAAGTTTTCAGAGTTTGAGGCAATTATTATTTTTGCATGATGAGGCGCTCCTGCAAGTTATAGCTACAGTTTTCTTATTGCATCTGCATTAATAGCTACAGTTTATAAAACTTTCAGAACAACTTTTGCACTGCTGCCACAATCATTTAGAAGAAATGAAAAGTCATTACCGGGCACAATCCAAAAATAATTCAGCTAAGAAAGTTAGAACATTTTTATTAGAAAATTCAGTTGAAGATCCTAACAGTGTGAACCATCAGATACAAGATGTTGGTACTTACCAAGAGCAGAAGCTTGTGAATGTTGCGAGATGAATTCTTAAGATTGAGCTGCTTGCCCTATAGGAAAACCATTCATGCTTTGATTCTTTTTCCAGCGACCGGAAGTAAAAAAGCCAGCATGAAATTCTGTGGTATGTTTAGGACAACCGTTCATTTAAATTATATTCAAAAGTACATGTGAAGTTTGGTGCTCATGAATATATGTATTAGATATCTCACAAATGAAAGCCCAGGCAATGCACATAATTGGCTAGAATCACTCTTGTATGTCTTATAACCCGAGGAGTCTGTTCTGAGATATCTGACCCACGATCACATAAGCCTCAATTTGACAAGGTCTGTGAAACCACACAAATCTCTTAAACCTGCTGTGCCATAAAAAATCTTCATTTAGCAATATGTTAATTTCACATCTGTTGTATTTCAAACAAATGAATACAAATTGATTGACATAATACAAGACAAATAAATGTGATTTTCATATAAATCTGAGGGGTTTTTTTTATCTATAAGCTGCTGCAACTGGCACACGTGATAAGAGACAAGACATTGTTTATTTTCCTGGTGTGGTGCTGGGTAGCCCTTCCCACTGCGATCTCAATGGTAAACGTCAATTATATTCTGATCAGCTGTGATTGGTTCACAGTACAGATTGTGTCTGTCAGTAAACAGGTCCTCATGTGTGACATTCTGTACACGGAATAATTGTTTGAATGAGAAATTCCATTTCACCCATTCCAGGAACAGTGATGAAACCTCATAGAAAACAGCCATATCCTGCACCAGCAATCTTTCACTCTGTCATTCCAATCTGTCATTCCCTTTTAATTCAGTTTGTGGTTTCATTCAGAGAACTGCTCACAGGAAGCAGTCAGGTCCTGTGGTGCCTTCACGGTTCTGTCTGCGTCTGTTTCACCAGAGGCAGCGCGAGATGGATGCAGGGCACAGATATCTTCTACAGCTTAAAGGCTAATGTTTGCTCGGAAACATTTCATGGTGCCGGATGATTTCATGAGACTTTCCCAATGGCACTTTTTGAAAACTTTTGACAAACGTGGCGTTCCCTGCAGTCTGGTTGGTTCTCAGAGGAAACTTTGGAAATAGCACAGCAATATGAATCAAAATAGGCAGGATGTCAACATCCGCACCTGCAACATCTTTGCAATGCTCCTTAAGTCAAGTCAGTTCATTCTGCAGTCAACACTTCTATTTTCTCATTCTGTTGGAGCTGTATGGTTCCATAAAGAACCTTTAACCTCCACAGAACCTTCCGTTGCGCTAAAGGTTCTTTGAGGTGGAAAAGGATTCTACAGACTATTAAAGAAGAGTTTCTTAAGAACCTTCAACTGAAAGATTCTTTGCAAAACTAAATATGGCTCTTCTATGGTATTGCTGGTAGTGGTGCAGTTAATGCACACGCGTGTTCAAAAGTACATCAACATTTTAAACAGCTGCCTGACTGAAAACCGAACCAAATCACCATGGAGATGGTGCTCCCTGCCTTCTTTAACTAGACGTGAGGGCTTCCATTCCTACAGCCCACACAATGAGCATTGAGATTTCTCCCATTCACATTTCCCATTCAAAACTGCAAGCGTTTTCTGTGAAGAAAATGACAAACACTTTACAATCTCAGTCAACAAAATGACAAAACTAGAATAGGGCTGATTCTAGTTTGAAGTGAGGAGCTCACACAGGTCCTGCGCTGCTTTTCCACTACAGAAATCCACACTGTAACAAAGACCGGCTCAATTGAAAACCAAAAGTACAGCACTTCCTTGAAACAGATCTCGTAATCAGAGTCCCAGCCCCGGGTGCTGATGGGAGAAAGACAAGAGGCGCAACATGAAAGCATCATTGTCATGATTGCAGCAGAGAGATGCTCATTGATCTGATTGGTATTATTATAAACAGATTGTAAATGTTCTGCATGTTTGCGTGTTCCTCAGCTGAAGAAAGGAGATAATACCAGATACTGAAGGCCACGTACATCTGTGTTCTCCAACACTGTTCCTTCTTCTTGATTTACCAGCCCATTTTCTCGATCCATTTCCAGGAAATGAAAACAAATCAAGTGGCGCTAGGGTAGTAATGGCAAACACTCTTGGAAACCAAATTAAACACTGGTATAGGTTTTATATTATTCTGATGTTTTATTCCCCAAATGGATTCAGGAGATTACACGAGGCACCTTTGTAATAATGTTGTGCCAAAATAACTCAAAAACAACCTTCAAAACTCATTATGTTTCCAAGTTAATTAATAAACACGGGAGAAATCTTGTGAACAAGAGGAATGGAAATGAGAATCAATAACAAGTGCTCATTTCAAGCAGCCACTAACCAACTAAGGATGCAAAATGATAAAAAGGCGGCTGCGAATAGATTTTCAAAAGATTGTAGTATTTAACCTCCCACATCATCATAATAACACATTTGATTGAAGTTCTTACCGTAGATTTACAGTACAAGAAGCCTGGTTGTACCATCCTGTCAATCATTTTTCAAGGGTATTTAAGCAGCCGTATTAAGGACCAAGCTCCTCTTCTAAGATAGCAAGACAAATTTGTTTTCCGTTAAGTGCAAATTCATCTACTATTATTATTTTAGTTAAGACTGTATGGGTAGGTGAACTCTAACTCTAGCACTCAGGCGACTCAGACTTTGAATGTTCTTTCTGATTCGCTCATAGCAGAATAATGGACATGTGGCTTTGGACGTTTGGGGCGTTGAAAACACATCACAAAGTATAAATACAAATTTAAAACATACATTAAGATACAATAGCCGACCACCCTTTTCTTTCTGTTTCAGTTAAATGGCTTAAATTCCTCGGGAATGTTATCGGATCTGGAATAGGTTATCGCTCCAAAATGGGATTATATGGAATGAACAGGAACATACGGTGCACCTGTTCCCGTGATGCGTCGTCATGTGTTTTGGTCATTATACAGCTATCATCGGATCAAATTCCTCCCATGAGATCAAGAGTTGCCATATCATTACAAATCCCCTGCCATGTTCAACGGCTCGCAGCAGACAGACTGTGGGTTGGCATTCTGTGGCACAAACACAAAAGTGTGTGTGGATGTTGGAAATAGGGTGGCTTATGACTCATACAGCATTACTTTTCTGTTGTGTTTAAATTTGTATCTTTTTAAAGAAAAAGTTCGCAAGAATTTTATAGAGAAAAACAATTTATTAGTTATTTTTGGTTACTTTATCAAACCCTATAAAATTATATATATCCATTGTCACAGATTTTTTTTCAACTAGTTTTTCAAACGGCAGTTTTTCTGTTTTTTGAAGCTCATAACTTTGTATTTGAGTCTTTTGATTATTTTTGTCATATTGATCTGTAGCTTGTCTGTATGTAATGGCATTCAGGAGCTTATCCATGATACAAAGCTTATCTCACAGGCGTAAGTCTGTAAGATCAAAAGCTAGTGGCCAATAGCCAGGAGTCATTAACCCTGCTGTGAAACCTCTGGGCCCTCATTCTGGTCACAGATCCACCGAAGCGTCATCATGGAACCAATGGAGTCAGCTAGTCAAAACTAGCACCTGTGCTACACTTTTTGTTACAAATACAAAAACGCATGCTCACGATTCCCGGTTTGAGCCCTTATACTTGGTGATAATTTCAAACATACAGTATGAAAATAAGCTGTCACCTCATGATCTGTAGAGAATCCAAAGTTAAAAGCGTTACCTCTGGACTGGTCCAGCCACCTGCGAGCTGACCGGCACCATAGCATTTGGAGAGTCACACCACAGACAGATGTTACAGCCCTTCCTCCATAGCTCATGAGGGTAGAAGCTCTCTCTGTGAGAGGAACACTTGACCAACAGATGATTGTGGCCCAAACAAAATGCTAACCAGCACCTCACAGAGCAATTATTATGCAGAACTAGAAAACATTCAAGGTCTTTGTCAGGTAAGAGGTGCATTAACAGAGAATGTGTCTGTTCCTTTAAAAAGCCTTAAATGCTTGGGGGAGTTTTCGCTCATATAACACGGACACTGATTTGACCTTTTGTACATTCCTTCATCGAATAATAACAGCCTTCATGTGGCACAAATGAATCTGCTCGCTGGGTCTGTTCGGCTACAACATCCGCAGATCTTTTGCAGCAGTTGCACCATTTCAGGGCATGTCAGAAAGTTTCATATTGCTGTGTGCTGTAAATCCATCTGGGCATAAATTGGTTGAGCACTAGTAAAGTGCCTGACGTCTGCGATGAGATCAAACAGCTCATGTCCTCAGAAAGAGGAACCTTCAGTTTGGCCCGCGAGAGTTTATGTTGCATCACACCGCAAACACATTCGATTTTTCCATAATCGTTATTCTGTGGCCATAATTCAACTATTATAATTGTTCATTACTCTGTTTAGCTAATTCTACTGGCAATCCACCTAATAGATATTTGTAAATGTGCTATGTAATGTTTTCAACCAACTAGTAAACAGGCATAGCGTTCTTTCATCTTGTGTACATTTTTAGTGAAGTTGGGTCAAAACAGCAGTCATGGATTATTAGCTCCTGGTTCTTCCTCTCATACACTTGACCAACACTATTTTTAACACTAGTTTATTGCAGAACTACTTGCGTGTTTATTAGTAAAGATTAACCAGAATATGAAATGAATTGGTCAGAGATCAACTAAGGGCAAAACTGAAGTTCTGCCTGGTAATTTGTCAGTAGGTAAGTAAAGATAATTGTGGGGTCACACAAGGTTTAGTTCTTGGGCCATTCACCAGTTGCACCCATTAAAAATATACATATAACAAATATAAAGAAGTTATTTTGTAATGTTGTTGCAGTTCTGTGTTAAAACTTAAGTCTTTACAATGGAAATCAGTGATCAACTCACTTAGTTTAACTTCAGTGTGGGAATGTTCTCCTACAAACAGAGCAGGTCAGCAGGAAATAGAGAGATACACAGTAAGTCTTTATCAGGAGGGATGGGGAAGAGTCTCATTTGAGTTACACCGGATTAAAATAAACCCGGACTAAACACAACTTATGCTGAAGTACTCCAGCTAGTCGTCTGAGATCAGAGTCCACAGCTCTCCATCTGCTCCACCACAAACATATCGAGTCTGGAGGGAATTCCACTTTACCTCGCTTAGTTGAACAGCAGAAGTTGTTTTTATATTGATTCAGGAGAAATATAGCTTTTGATCAAATGAAACTAAAAGGTTTCATTAGTTTTCTCGAAATCACTGAACACATTTATTTCCTTGAATTACAGTTCGTCAATTACAACACATAGTTAATATATCAAAAAATGAAATATCATTGAGCTTGAAATATACAGAGCTTTTCAAACAAATTAAAAAACAAAAAGAACCACAGGCAAGTAAATGACAATTTAATAAATGATCTAATCATATGCAAGACAACATCGTTATTGAAACAAACAGCAAGCTATTATTTTGTGAAGAGAGCTTTACCCTGCAGTTTTTAACATTTGCCTAAAATATGAATTTTTGTGGAATTTCACAGTGTTTTCTACACAGTATAGTCGGAAGTGAGGGTGGTTTGTAAACATCTGAAAAATTCAGATATAACTTGCTGAAACATTCAGTTAAAACGTTTATTTGTCACAAGCTATCGACAACGAAGCACAGCCTACCGAAACAAGCAAATATCGACATGACTCATTATACAATAATTTTTAAATGTTAAATCTGAACAAAGCTCATCTATTTGAATATAATTATACTGTACTCAGACAATACTTGTAATAACTACCTCTACCAGTACAAACAGTACAAAGTACAAAGTGATAAATAAACTTACATAACCTTACATATCAAAGCAAAATATTATCTGTGTTAAACTGTTATAAGGAGCAGCTCAAGTAAAGCCAGACCACATGGTCTAATCAGGCCTCCAACAGATTGTTAACGTACAACACGATTATGCTTGTTTACACAAAACAACATATGCCTCTTTGTAGGCATAAGTAACAAAGAATTAACAAAAAATAACTTGCATTAAGTAATATATAGGGAAAAGTCGCTACACTTAACACAGCAAACGAGTTTCAGAATCCAGAAAAAGCTGATGACAATGATTTCGAACTGCTAGACACATATTTGTAAGGCAAGAAGTACATGCTTCAATGCGTTAATATATACAGATTTACAAAAGCTTACTGACAGCTGACACTGATAATGGCTGTAGTGTGATCATTCATATATTGTGTATTAATGTTAAGAGATATAAAGCCCATCTACTGTTTGTAATACATACAGTACATTTATCATCATCTTTAATGTCGTGTCATATCATTTTTGTTGTTTGTCCAATGCAGTTCAATGAGTCTATACATCAAAACGACCAAAATGTGCCCATGTGGTA
>JAZGTJ010009948.1:5325-18728 GCA_036877575.1 Botia almorhae | reverse complement strand
ATTGTTGTTGGTCAGGACGCAGTGTGCTGGTGTTGATGATGGATTGGGTTTCTTCACTCACTGGTGTGGATGAGTGGCAGTTTGGTGCCGGGGGCAGGAGGAGTTGGGTTGGTCCAGCAGCAGGAGTCCCTCACCGACTTCAGCTTTTCCTGCTTCAGGTGCATGAGTCTGTGAGCGGGGCTCTTGCGAAGGTGGAGGCCCAAAGTTCCTGTGGAAATGGTGGAATCCACGAGGTACGTGTCGTCTCTCAAATCTCCAGTTCTGCCCCCGCCGGGTCCTGCATGATCTACTCCACTGTCATGGTGGCCGGTACTGCCAAGTGGTGACGGCTCACTGCTACATGAGGACTGACCACCAGGGCTGGACTGATACATCTGAGACAAAGAGACAAAGTTCAGTTACCGAAGAAAACTTAAGTTCAATGGTGAGGACGAGCCAACAGATAAAGAACATGCTGACACACAGCTCCTAAAATCACTTTCAGAAGCATAATTACAAATAATGAGCACACAGAGTCGGGATTTGAGAAAAGCACCCCTCCTCAAGACCCTGCACGTCCACCCCCCTCACACAGCGGGGTTAAGTGCTTGACAAATCGTTATTTCCTATGGCAACGTCTTTGTGCATTATGCATGCACTCTGGTGTGAATACACAAAGGGAAATCTCGCAACATAAATAAGGTGCGCCGCGTCTTTGTTTTATGTCATGTGACAGCTCCTCCCCTGAAAAAAGGCAAATGTATTCTGTCCCCACGTGAACCGCGAGCTGTTCTCGATCACAGCTTGATCACTGCCACTATTTGTTCAGCACACAAAAACAGCCCCACTGATATAATATTAATCCAGTAATAGCTTTTATCTGTGAGTGGCGGGCGGGAGCGTCAGATCTCGTGATGAGGGGGATTGTGGGGGATTGTAGGGTGTAAGCTCATGGGAAATTAGAGGCTCTCTGCACGCCAACAGATCTCAGCCAATTACAGATTATAGGGGACCACATTTTTGATGCAGAGATCACTTATTTTTTACTGAACATTACCAATGCACGAGCAATTTTGATTCATAAGGTGAAAACAACGCATTTCTGAAACATTCTACAAAAAATCTGTCTGTGAGGTTTTTATGATATGAACTCTGCACACATAAAAATACATTAAATAAGATCACAAAAAAGATGATAAAAAAGATGTCTATTTACAGCATGTGATTCAGACAGACTGTAGGAGACATGCTTTACCGTGCTGCAGCAAACACACTTATCATGCAGAAACTGGCAAATGACATTAAATTTTACTGTCTTCAAAGAAAAAACAATGTGTTTTCAACACCTGCTGTCTTTTGTCTGTTAATATAAAATGATCAATTCAAGATACATTTAATGTTTTTTTAGAAATAACAGTATAATGTAGATTTGTCTTGTGGTGTCGCTGTCTTTATAATGAGCTGTAAAACACACACAGTAAGTCTGAGCCTGAACATTTTCATGTCATCTGTTAAATACTCAAAGCTTCAACATTAACAGTGAAAACATGATTTAAAGACAGAACAGGGTTCCTGGCTCACCTCAGTAACGTCTGTCCTTAATGAAAGTGTAGAGCAGAGAAAAAGAAAAGCAGGAAGCACACGCAGACAGATTAAACACACATCTCTCATACAAACACACATGCTTTGTTAGTATGTTTAAACCTTCGATGGACAAAAACATTCGAAACTGTATTTATTAGCAAATAATAATATATTTAACATTATACATTATAATTGTGCAAAAATACCTCTTGTGTAAAATACATCTTGATATGCATTCATAAAGATCAAAGGCGAGAGTTTTCAGGTGAGAAACATGTTTCACAAACACACAGAAGCAAAAGCTTGATCCTCGTACTGAAAGTGTTCGTGTTGCTCTTTGTGTAAAGAAACCTCTGTACTCAAGGAGGCGATAGAGTTTCCTTCAAATGTCTGTTTCATTAAACAGATGTGTTGCCATTCAGGTAGCTAGAAATAAAAATAACCCTTTATCCTGCTTAAGATTTTTTCAGACTGTTCGCTGCCATGACGGTTGTGCTAATGCTACTCATATACTATGTATGTGAGAGACTGCAAGTGTATTTGTGCTGTATTATGAATTGCGGCCTGATATATTTTGGAATGCATGCATGCTTGTGTCTTGACTGAATCTTACCATAGAGTTTTCTGTCTTTATAGACTTGACCTGCAGGTAGTCCTCCATGCCTCTGGGGGTGCTGTTGGCTTCAAGTTTCTCCTCGCGGGCCGTCTGCTTGGCTCCCGTCTCATTCTCTCCATTTTCCCTGGGCGGGTGTGGTTTTGATGGCAGGTCGGCGCGTTGTTTCTTCGTGACGTGCGCTTCCGGTCCGTGGACAGTTTTCACATGTTTACGTAGCGAGCTGGGGTCGGTGTAGCGCTTGGTGCAGCCCGGAATCTTACACACGTAGGGTTTCTGTGGAGATAAATATCACATGGTTTCACGTGACCTTGTAACAGTCAAATGTACGACTTTGAATTAGAGTTTTATCTCTTCCTGTTAAGTCAGATTATCTTCAAATGCTTTCAACGAATACACAATTAGAGGAATAAATTACAAAGCGCGGCTCTGACATACTGATTGTGCGGATGCTAAGTGTGCATGATGCATGGCTGTTTACTAATAAAGTTGTGATGAAACGATCTTTCTCTCGTTATAGATCAGCCAGGTATGGAAATAGAGGCCGGTTTCATTTTACATGCGTGATCTGCAGGTGGTCTCGCCCTCCGCTGGGGACGTGCTTGATTTGCACTAATGTATGGTGGGCTGTTGTACTCATTAGCTTCATAGCTCATTATTCACACACACACAACACACACGCTTTCAGAGCTTGTTAATGGGATAGCGCTGGGCCTCCAGGAACAATCACTAAACATGATGAGGGAGAACGCAAACAAATCTAATTTTTGCCCTAAATTTGTTACCGTATGCTGAAAATGGCACATTTACATAGAATTAGGCAGTTAGCAGTTCCTTAACGCCACAGTGAAGTAAATGATCTGATCCTGTGTGTGAGGACCCGCTAGCAGCATGACTCTTGTGTGCTGCGCTGCTAACAGAGCTAATGCTCAAATCATAGACTAATACGTTATCTGGACAAATGAAATATTTCTAGTGAACTGGGTTAATTAGAACACGTGTTTGTGATTGGGTAAAAACTGTCACTGGTTCTTTACCTCATTGGAGTGAGTGCGGTTCTGGTGTTTGGCCCGGTCCGAGGCATTGGAGAAAGCTTTGTTACATCCCTCATGCTCACACACGTACGGTTTCTCTCCTGTGTGTGAGCGCAGATGTGTCTTCAGATTTTCCAGACGTGAGTACGCCTTCAAGCAGCCCTCAAACTGTCACACACACACACACACACACACACACACACACACAATCATTAAACTACAAAAAATGTACCATTTTATTATATCATGGACCTGCTATAAAACAATGGAAGTCTGTGAGATGTCCTCACCCATATAGTGTACAGTACGTGTGTGTGTTTGGGTTGTGTAGATTGTGTGTGTGTGTAAATGTTTTGTGTGGGTATGTAACTTACAGTACACTTGTGAGGTTTCTCCCCCGTGTGTCTGCGCATATGAACCACCAGCATGTATTGGGCTTTAAAGGGCTTCTGCTCCCGCGAACACTCATCCCAGCGGCACACAAACTCTTTCTTCTCTCCGTGGATGTGTTCGTTATTAATGTGCTGCAAACACACAAACACAACAGCGTCAGGTTCACTCTGCACACAGATCTGACGTCTTCAGATGTCTCGGTCTAACCTGTCTTCTCAACACCAGCAGCACGTTAAACAGCTAATTGACATTTCGTGTGTCGTGCAAAGAATGCGACACAACAGCTTCATTTGGACGCATCTATCAAGTGTTTGAGAAAATAAAGCCATTTGAGCTTCTCTGAGGAGCTATTTGCCTTTCTGCCAAACAAAGAGCAAAACCATCCATCACAGTTCTCTGTTTTCTCTGTGTTTGTCTGAGGGGAATAACGTGATCGTGTGTGATTCTGAGAGTGTGTTTAAAACAACCCTTAGATCTGAAGGAGACACATCTGCAATTACTCCCAAACTCTGTGGAAAAGAGATGGTCTCTTCTCCACATCTACAACAGCCTCAGAAAGAACCTGGACACGGTTAAATGCCTGACTGAAAACACATTAAGTCCTCAAAGAGATTTTCTTACAAATAAGTTTTCTAAACCATTATTCAGTGACTTTAAATCAATTGTTGTCACAGTGTTTTTTTATACAGTATATAAAGTCAGATCTCCTCAAAAATTCTATTTAAGAATCTGCTTTAATGAAACAATTGAAAAAGTCAACAGGGTTAGGTTATTTAAAAAAACTTTGTAAATCAGTTCAACCGAATCATTAAAAAGAATCTGTGTTGTTTAAATCTGTGCCTGAATTACTCAAACCCCCCTCCACACACACGCACACACATGCACGCACACACACACACACACACACACACACACACACACACACACACAGGCGAGTGTCTTTGTTGGTCTTAGTAATGAGCTGTTATTAGAGTGTGTATCACTTGTGTAAACAAACAATCAGTTTTTCATTGTGAAAATCTCATCTGTGCCTTAAGCCGACAGAGCAATGTGTCTGGTCACACCTAAATGTGTGTGTGACTGAATAACAGGGCCTCTCTCTCTCTTTCTCTCTCTGCTTCACTGGCTGCCTGGAATGCCACAGAAAGTTTGTCACCCCACACAGAAGAGGTGCATGCTGGGATAGATCATCCCTGCACATCAGAATCCAGGCAGCTGTGAACACACACACACCATTACAAATACCTTGTACTGGCACTACACATTACCTCTCAAAGACGGTAAAACTCTGGAAACACGTTTTCATCCAAAGGCTCAGGTTTACATATGTTTTGTATATAAATATGTTTTAAAGACAAATTTCAAATGTCTCTACTTATTAATTAAAGAAGAATGAGGGGAAGCAAATAATAAATGACAACAAATGAGATCTCCTTCACTGCTCAAACTCATCTCAGATGAACTCATGAATGTTTGAGAGAACGACCAGAGAGTGCAGAACTGTCATCTAAACAGGTGGCTGCTTTGAAGATA
The DNA here is from genome assembly GCA_036877575.1 of Botia almorhae. Classification (NCBI taxonomy): domain Eukaryota; kingdom Metazoa; phylum Chordata; class Actinopteri; order Cypriniformes; family Botiidae; genus Botia; species Botia almorhae. The sequence goes on along the minus strand of JAZGTJ010009948.1, from coordinate 13,592 downwards.
AAACTTTACATAATTTCCAGAACAAAATGTAGAATAAAACAAAAGCATGCACTGTTAATTTAAGGTATTCCACACGGACACTTCAGATCATCTGGGAGGGCAGAGCTCTGCTGTGGTCTCTGGGTGAAAGGTCAAGTCTTTATTGACAGGTCAGAGGTCAGTCATGAGTGTGCAGTATTCTCAGGTGATGTCACACACTGCTGGTGACCCTGTTCCATACGACTGCAGCTCACAGACATACGACACTCACCTGAGTTGTAGCCAGTCCAAGACATCTGCTAGTATATCCTGTAACTGCCCCTCACACACACACACACACACACACACACACACACACACACTTACATGCACCAGCTGCTCCTGAGTGTCAAACTCTTTGCTGCATCCGTCCCAATGGCAGTTGGTCTCATATAAAACATCAGGCTCTTGTTTGCCGTCCTCCAGATCTTCCTTTAGGTCTACAGCTCCACCCAGACGCTCCTGAGGGAAACAGTTAAAGTACTTTATAAACGCTCTCCAGCATTTCAGTATTAGCAAGAGATGTAAACATGTTTAGAAGGATTTTACACAAATTTCTGTGGGAGGAATTTTCAATGTGCAAGGAAAACATTTATTTTATGTAACAATTACATCACCTGACCATGAGTCACTCAATCAAAACTTGGAAATGTTAAATGTTATGCTATGAATGTTTTAAAAAATATATAAAAAACCAATACAAATAGAACCCTGGTGGATGTTAAAATATTTCGCCAGAATAAACATTCATTGTGTGCTCGCAGGTTCACGTGTGTGGTGTGTTAAGAGCAATCGAATCGCTGAACCGCTGTGGGTATCTAGACGCTCTCCAACGCAACACACACGCGCGGGCTGCTGACGGCAGCATGTTTATCTGCGGCCTGTGAGCTATCTTCATCAATTCTGTTGGCCCCAAGACGACGGCGGTCGGCTCACTCCCCATGCATCACGCGCCAACCCGCCTCACCGCCAGCCGTGACCGCAGATTTGTCAAAAGATGAGCAGCGAGCGAGAGAGAGAGAAAGTGCGGGGGAAAAAACTCTCAGGTGACAATAACGGCCAGCCAATATTTCATTAAAATGAAGTACTCTGGCACAGTTTACACGGCCGGAGGAAAAACACAGCGAGTGAGAGAATGCTTGTAAAGCTCTTATCAGCTGGAGTTTTTCTTGCGATGTGCGTGTGAGAAAGGGGTCAGGGGACTGCGGCGGCTCCCGGGGGCCGCACGGCCCGTCACTGATCAGGAACGAGCATTTGCAGAGGTTTTTCAGGATAACAGGATGCACAGGCGATTCACTGCTGCCATTCATCATTCAGTGCTAGTGACTAGTTTTGGTCTGTTTAATTAGACAATGAGACACAAGGTCTGTTCCAAAACCTAGTGAGCACTGTTTACTGACTACATAGGCAGCATCTGACTGAAAACAAATTCTTTGGAGCTGGTCTGGAGCACTTTAAATAAACAGACTTTATTTAATATCATTTAAAAAAAATAAAATGATAAAATAAAAAACAAAAAAAAAGTTTTATGAAATTAAATGTTTTCTCACTGCTTTATCTAGTTATTATTGTTTGGCTTTAGCTCAGCTAACTTTCCCATGATACGTTTAAAGGCTCCCTACATAGACAGCTGGCCATGTTTTGGATCTGAGCCACAGCGTTGTAATGGACTTACCGGAGAGCATGGCGACAGAGGTCGCGGCCCATCCAACTCTGACTTGACCTTTGACCTCTTGGTGTTCAGGGGGTTGACCGTGCTGCTGACTGCCGAGTCGCCACTGATGTTCTGAGGAGAGAAAGAGATTATCAGAGACGCTGAACACACCACGTCTGCAGCAGGACATCTAAACGCTGTGTTTAGCTGCTTTAACTCCCACCAGCTTGACCCAAAGTGCTGACAGAGGCTGTGGGTGGTTTGAATTCGCCGTTTGGTTCTGGTTACTCAACATGACATCAACACACCACAGAGAAAGAAGCTTTTGATCAGCAGAGATCTCGTCTCATGTCAGATGGTTAGTTGTGGGTTCTGTGTGTTTGTTTTGCTTGTGCTGGTGTGTTTGTGCTTTGTGTTAATGTATGTTCATGTATTTTTGTGTATGTTTGTTGTTGCTTGTGTTGGTGTTTGTTCTTGTGTGAATGTTTGAGTATGCATATTTTCTGTGTATGTTCTTGTGTTTGTGTGTTAGTGTTTGTTGTGGTCAGGGTCGGGGTCGGGTGGTCAGGGTTACCTTGCCCTCAGTTTCGCAGATGATGGGTGTGGTCAGGGCGGAAAGGGTCAGCGGGTGATGTCTGCTGGAGAAGGTGGGTGATGGTTGTATGAGTGGAGGTGTGTGACCGAATGCACTGAGACCTCTCTGCTGAGACAACAGCTGCTGATAAGCCACTGGATTAATGGAGTGAGGGAACGGAAACGATGGACTGCAGGAGAAACACAGGACGAGATAAAGAACATCTGTTGTACTGACTCATGACAGTCCGAGATACAGTTAACTTGTGGAACTGAGGTCCAAAGTGCGCGTACAGTACCTGATCCCCCCTACAGACAGGTGACCGTACGAGCTGCTGGCGGCTGAACTGGATCGGGAGTTGTTGATGTAAGCCACCAGAGAGTTGGGAGAGGTTCGGATCATCGTCTGTAGATCGATACTGGCATCTGAGAGTGGAGAAATGGACAGCGCTCGCTTACGACTCAACCTGGGCGTCAGACGGGGACTGGGGAACCGAGACACTGTAAACGCAAACACAACCAGCTTAACCAGACAGATCAAAATCATGCTGGTGTCTTGAAAAAGAAAATCATCTCCTGTCTTGTCTGTCAGAAAATTGTATTTACAAGAGAAAACACCAGAGTGTCTATAAACCCTTTAGACCTTCTGAAATGGAGGCATTTAATAAAGCATAGTGGAAGCGACTGTTGTTGATCATAAAAGGTCATAATTGTGAGTGTTGATATTTTGTTTACACAACTATTCACAGTGTGAAGTAACACTGTGCACACCAGTCCACCATGTGAACATACACGGCTGTCTCCTCCAGCTCCGCCCACCTCTGGGTTATTTCAGGAACCTTACGAGAGTGTGTGTGCGCGTGTTTGGACTGCATGATAAATGCTCTCCCACACTGCCTGTGACACACAGCTCCACAGGATAAAGCTGAGCCTCATCAATAACAGCTCAAGATTGATTCATTTCTGCAGAAAACGGAACCTACTGTATCTGGACTCAATTCACACGTATTTGTCTAGCACTTTTCACAGTACATATGGTTTCAAAGCTACTTTACGGAAAATGCACGTTTGAAGTGAATTTATAAATGTACAGTTGTAAGAGAGTGCAAAATATGCAAATGTCTAATATTGTGTATGTATGTAAACAGAAACAGAAAGAATCTGAATTAACCATTAACAAAACAGCCAAATCGCCACTACAAAGTTCATTTTCAGTACATGAGCTAAAATCACTTTTATATCTAAATCATCACCACCATATTTTAACACATTTTCATTAATAAAATAAAATATTTAAAAAGTATTACTTGTTATTAAAATGTGCTTTGTGCATTTTACTGATCACCAGCCATACTACAAATAATATGAGCAACAGCCATTAAGAGCAGAAAGCTATTTTATTCTGTTTTCATGTGTTAACAGTGGATTTAGTGAATGATGCACTGGTTAGTTGAATTATCTTAAATTCAACCTCATTTCCAACCTCATGATATGAGATAATTTATTCTTGCCAATAAACAACTGTAATTATCCAGATAACAATCAACTAGTGCAACAGGTGCAAAACATTAGTGCTGGTGCTAACAGACCCTGTGTGTGTAAGTGTGTGTGTGTGAGTGTGTGTGTGTGATTAGAGGTCGTGCCCAGAGACTCTGGCAACCGGACATTCATAATGATTTCATCACGTGTGATGCCAACACAAGCAGGATTACACAAATCATTTTTGTGAGACCCCAGCACCAATAAATAATCCCTCAGTTTTGTTGTGGGTGGGTCATTACTCTTAGCATGAGCTAAAGGTTGCTGCCTCTCACATAATCTTTAACATTAAGAGCAGCTTCAGGAGCCAAAGAACACTAAAGAGAGAAAAACAAGAGAAACAAAAAACGCACAGAAAACCAAGCCCTATAGACAAGTGTAAGTGTTATTTTACTAACTAGTCACAAGTGACTGAAAACACACACACACGTGAGTTTGGTGATCTGGTGAAGGAGCTCTGTTGTACAAACAAGTTACTTGTTCCAGTCATGTTCTCAAACTCTAAGATATTGTCGGCCAGTATTGAGCAGTTGTGTCTCTTTCTCACTGTCAGTAAGTGACTCATGCTGTTTCCAGTCAGAGTGGGACACGCTCCACCGTCAGCATCCAAAAACATCTGAGCAGAAGCGTCGCAGGCGCCGGGCGGCTCGCAGATCAAAGCCAGATGGAGTTAGTTCAGTTAAATGAGCTATTCAGCTGTGTTGCTTCAGCAGATTCTGAGATCTTTGTGGACGACACACTTCACTCGTGATAAAGGGGCAAGAACAAACGGACGGAGTCTTAACATGCGAGTTACACAATTCATCAAACTGCTTGTTTTTCGAGTCTAATTATTTGAAGAGACATGAGCACCAATATTTGCTCTGCAGAGGGTCAAACCTGCCGTATGTTACAGTCTGTTTATTTAAAATAATACCTCTCTCTCTCTGTCTCTCTCTCATTCCTGTCTTTACCTGAAAAATGAGTGACAGTATTTTTACTGTGACTGATAAATTTACTCCCCGATCAGCTTTATTTAAACAGAAAGGCGCCAAAAATGTTACACACACAAAACACAGTTAAACAAAACATTGCAGATAATCCCACCATTAATATTGTGATGATTCAGAGCTTCTGTTCAGATAAACGACATTCCACATGTCAGAAATCTAATGATGTTTGTCTGACAGATACAACAAACTGTTAGGGCACAAACATTGGATTAGGGGGTTTTCAAAACCCATAACTCATGTTTCACACCACACGCATATGCAGCACTGCACTCATGGCCACATTTCTCTCTGTCCTCTGTCTGTCTGTCTGTCTCTGTGATTTGTCAGTCTGTCTTTCTGTCTGTATCAGCCCCTCCAGTAGCAGCTGAGTAGAGTCTCAGATGAGTGATGTTCTGTCTCTCAAGCACATTTAGCTCCTCTCCACAGAAACCTGTCTGTCTAAACGACACACTTCCCTTTTAAGGTGACTCAGGAAGCACCAGATGATTAAACATTTCCCTCATGTTAAACAGCTACATTTTGTGAGGACAAAGAGCTCTATAAAACATACAAGTGTCAGCTGTGAAGATCCTGTCTGAGCTCTGGCAATGATCAAGCTGAGCTCTGTGCTTCACCCCTTTTCTACTGAAAATGTCTGTCTGTGATGTGAGAGATCTCTTTATAATAAATGTGGATGTCTGCAAACGTTTGGCCGTGTAGTTCCTTTAACACCAATGCAAATCTGTTAAACTGCACTGTTAAACATATACGTGTATAACATATTTTAACTCAGACAGATTAGTAGTTAAGCAAGATAAAGTCGATCTGTGACAGAAGTCAAAATTTCACGGGGAGTCAAATTCTGGTACAACATCAGCGCACACTCAGTCGTGGTTTGAATTTTACATAGAATTGATTCAAACATTTTTAAGAATATATTCTGAATTGTTAGAGAAAGACTTCCAATTTATCAGAGAATTTATATTTTGATGCACCCCTATAGATTAGAACATTTATCTTGAACTCACCGTCCACAGGGGTGAAGTATTCAGGCAGGTGGGCCGCAGTTGCTCCCTGCATGAGCAGCTCTCCATACGGGCTTCTGTGGCCCGTCATCAGGTGGTAATAGTCAGCCGGGGTGGCACCAGGAGGGGGAGGGGGCAGACCGAACAGCCCTCGGTCCTTCAGGTGTTCATGGGCCACTGCATGAGACAGAATGACAGGACGTCATGGAAACAGAACATTTCTTCTCTTTTAAAACACACTGTGTTGATAAACTGTACTGCCAGAACATTTACTGAATTAAACTACAAAAACATCTCTTTATACTTATGACATTACAGCCATTTATATGATCAACAATTATTCAGTCATTTGATTTACCCTGATATAATATGCTAGTTAGCTTAGCCAATCATAACAGAGATTATTTGCATATTGCATAAGTCTTGCATATAGAAAAAAATATAAAAAATATGAACTTTAACTGTTGTGCTTCACTATGTCTCAAGTCAGAAGTCTGAAGTACACAGATCTGAGGTCAGATGACCTACAGTAGGAACTCAGACATGCATTAATATTTGCACCTAGCTAAAGGCTTTAACTGGGTGCATATATTAAAACCCAACGCACTATATACTGCAGACGCTCAGCTCTGTAAACCCTGATGCCAGAAACTCAACACACCAACCACTTCATAAGACAAATAATCCAGCAAACAAGTAAACAAAATCATGCTTCACTGATAAACTTTTGTCCATCTTTGTCATGGAAACTCACTTAGCCAACTAACACAAACACAAAAATGTCCTGGACATTTTTCCAGGGCCATTATTTCTTTGTGTTTCAACTTTGGGAAAATAAATATGGTGTTAAAATAAAGCAGCAGTAAGGCCGGATCTGTGTTTAACTCTGAGGTTTGTCTACAGAGCTCACCAGGGTCAGCTGTACCTGGAAGCTGTTCAAGGTCTCTTCTAACCCTCCACACTGCATTCAGCTCAAATAAACTAATTTCTCTTCTCTTAGCGTTCTGTTATGTCTTTATAGCTGCTGGGATCTCCTCAGCTCTGTTGTTTAAATTTGAAGGTGCAAACACATTACTGCTGACAGACTGCAGATGGTGATTTATACGTCATGTTTTCAGCCGCCACAATCTGTAACAGTAATTTCGCTCTGAAGAGAGACCCGTCATCACACAGGCGCCCAAACTGATGGAATTCGGTCTGGTCTGGTTTCTCTTTTGAATTTCCAAAACGCCCCCCAACACCCAACTCCCCAAACGTCACAGGCAGAAAAAAATGAAAGTTTCTCTAAAAGTGTCATGTTTACCAAATGACAATCTGCATGTGTCCACCATCCAGTTGCTGAATTTCAAACCTGTGTTGACGTTTAAATAACACCATCTAGTTTAAATGGGGCAGTTCATACAATAACACAATAACACATTAAAGAGAGTAACCTCACCAATCCTGATATAACATGTGACATCAACTGTACCATAACGTTTGTTTTTTAAGCTCAAATTGTGCAATAAAAACACGTTGGAAAGATCGCTTCAGGTACTGTACATGGGCAAATGCTGTCAGGTACCTCACAACACTCTGTAAGGAGCCCCATTCGTTAGTATTTAACGACTGATAATTTTCTACTAGTAGGCGGGGTTTCAATCACTAGAGCGGCCATTTTGAGCATTGCACTTTCCCCAACTGATAGTAACAGAACTGCGGCATCTTGCTAATTCTTTAATCTTTGGTTTAATTCCTTACCGTCAGCTGGACTCAGTCCACGGGCTGCAGATATCATGGACAGCGTTGGGCTGCCATGCGCCGATCGGAGGTAATGCTCTACATGCGGAGGGACATAGGAGTGGGGAGGGAGGAAGGTGGACTCGCCAGCGCCCCCCGGAGACAGTCGGATCAGGGAGATGTCAGAAATCACCGGGCTGCCCGGTAAACCTGGAGGCCTGGAGGACAGAGATAAACACAGCACATGTCATGTTTTGTCTAACACTCAAATTATATAATCAAAACACAATTATCTGTACTGCAGGTAATTTGGCAAAGTTGTAAGTCAGTTTGTAAAGTACATTTATTTGTCCTTGTCCATTTATTTGTCCTTGGCCCCCGAGACTGTTCAATGTTTGACACTTTTTCTCTGTTAAAGGTTTTACAATGATGAAAAATTTTCAATAACTAATATTTCTGGGGTTTTGGTGTTCAGAGGAACTCATGTGAGGTGTGATGGGATAAAGCCAGTGTTTCGAACACAAACCAGACCGGTCACTTGATCTGCGTCTGCTTCAACTGACTGATTTTATTTTTTTAATGTTATTTTAAAGGATATTTAGATATTTTTACTGGAAAACAAATCAGTGTGTGTGTGTGTGTGTGTGTATTAAATCAATCCAGAGATCTAATATATTCCCTGTTTTAATGACTTAAATTTTGATTTTTATACTGGAAAACGAGCTAAATAAAAGAGTGTTGCATGCATAATTATACTAATTAATTATT